>JAPYYT010000785.1:0-19067 GCA_030522565.1 Ceratosolen corneri | reverse complement strand
TAATAATAATAATAATAATAATAATAATAATAATAAAACATATAAATGCTGTGCGATGCTGAGATATTGGATCGGTGTAGTGTGTACTACAAATTATGTAGTTTACAAAGTGATGCTTGCATAATGTACAAAATGATCGAGACAGAACAACACGTGGACAAGTATTAAAAACACTCCAAAATTATAAATATTACGTTTTTACGTTGTCTATTCTCCCTTTAAAAATATCTACTGATCTAATGAAGTGGTAATGGTAGAAATGTTTACAAAATATTGCATAACCAAACACACGTGCTTTATAACTTACTTCGATACGCAATAATTTGCTACTAATAAGAAATAACACATCTTAATCAAGTTACGTATGTACAGCTACACATAACACAAAAATCCCGAAAAACACACAATATAACTATAGAAAAGCGACAAGAATGTATAAATGTGTTTCAAAAAATTACCCAATAGTAAGCAAGTGCCTTAAAATTTATAATAAAAAGAATGGGAAAAAACACGAAAATAAATCGATGCATGAATTCCATCAAAATTTGAATGAAATTTACATTTCACAACGCCACAAAAGAATTTACATTAATCTCCTTGCAATATTATTTTATTTATAAAAAATAAGTATTTTGATTAATGATTATTATAAAATATTTTTCATAGTATTTTAGAATTTCATTGGGAAAATATTAAATAATGCCGAGGTGTAGAATAAATGTAAGAACCAAGCTGATCCTTAGCGTTAAATAAAATAAAAATCTTTACATTAATATGTATAAAAATAAGTACATATGAATTTTGAAATAAAACGTCATAGAAGCATCTTCCACATTTAAGTAGCAAATATCTACAAATATTTCTCTACGATTTGTTAATATTGATAATAAAAAATAATGTTCACAATTATATCTAATAGTATAAAATAAGGCTTATGCTAATCAGGTGTAACTGCGTGATTGTGAATATCGCGTGTAGTACATTCGAACACAATTACAAATTGACACTTAACAAATACTTTAAATTCGCCTTATCACTGGAAAAATAGTATCATCAACAATGTAAAATTACATCAAATTTTAGTGTCAACGTGGCACCGTTTATTTTCCATGAAATTTAAGAGGGTGATTAGGATCATCGCGTTTATCTACTATTGCTCTAAGAGGTGATTTACAAAAATTACAAAAAAATTAAAATAATTAAAGGTTTTGCAAACTAAAAATCAAACAAATGGACAACGTTGAGAAAGGGCGACGTGATTCTTACGGTCTGGGTATTGAAAGAACTGAAATCGACGATTATCCTGGCGCACTCCAACGATACCATAACCGGCGGCTCGACGGGCCATTCGCTTTCTCTCTCTCATTGTCGTTTCCGATACATCTGCTCTCGCACAATAACAAAAAACATGTAATCATTATAGCATAGAGGATATTTCAGTAAAAAACGCATACACAAACAATAACATAAAGCTGCCCGGCTTTATTTTTACTTTGAACTCGCAGAATGGTCGACAGAACCCATTTGTTTATTCTTTTTTCTGTTTTCTCCTATCTAAGTATTATATGCAAATATTATTACTTACTTTTAGCCTTAAGCCAGGTGTAACTGGACGCTTCGCCGGCCTCGTTAATAGCAAGACACTGAAACATGCCTGAGTCATCCATCGTTAATTTCTTAATCATCAGCGATCCGTCCTCCTGTATTGAGTACCTACGATTTCGTTATTATCTCTTTAGTCTTTGCAAAACGCTAAACGATGCCTTTACTTGTCGGTACGGGTACCATTGCTTCGAGTTTACAAAAGTCTATATACGTTTTCTCAGATTGGGATTTGCGAGGCTAAAGTACGAAATTCAAATAAGAAAACACGTCGTTTGGTGTATTATATAATATATATATATATATATATATATATATATAAAGACGAATGGAATTAAATGAAACGTGGTTTATTGTAGAGTCGCAAGTACGTGTAAACGCCCAAGCTTAATAAAAGCACGTATAGGTCGTTTCAGAAGAAAGTGGGGGAGCAAACGTAAGAGTTGTGTGTAGGAAATGTTGAGGTTAACTCGGGAGGTGACGCAGTGTTGCATTAAGTTAATTTAGTTTTTGTATGGCTGATTCCACGGTTGCGCAAAATAAATGACTGAAAGGCTACATGGAATCAGTTGATACAGAGGCGGAGCTGAACTTCTGTATTCACCTGGTGCCTAGAAACTTATTGACGGGCTCGGCGTTTCGGAACCACTGGATGCTCGGCGGCGGAACACCTGCTGCGTCGCAGGCTAGCGTTACCGTAGTCCCATACTCGCTCAGGGTGACTCGCTTCAGGTCAGTTAAGAAGGTTGGTTTCTCTGTAATCAGGGTCGGCGTAAATTATTCAAACAAACCAGCGGCAATCGATTCAGCAGATAACACATTCGAATCCTGAAAGCGAGACTGCGATATTGTACGCGTCTAATTTTTGTTTTCTCCTTTACTTATACTTTTAAATCTTTTCGGGTCGTCTTTTACATATATATGCTATCGATGCTTTTAACGTACGACTACTTCCTCAGAACATCAGCTTAGTAATGTATGTGCCAACGATATTTTTCTCAGAATTATTGGGTTTGAACCTTGTAGCTTAATCTTCATTTCGAATAATTACAGTACAAATTGGATAGTGGAGTTGACTTGTGATTTACGCGAAATAAAATTGGGACTGTTCTTTCGGAAGGTTCATCTATTAAGTATACACTGGCAATTCAAATGATCTACTTCTTTTGTTTCCGCATTTCAAGGACAAGGAATGCTTAGGAATTTTAAGAACTGTCAAATAATTTAAACTTTTTTATTATATTTGTATAAGTATTGCTTAAGAATAGTGTAACTCTACAAGGAACATTCAAGTTTGTCCGTTTTCGAGAGTTTTATAAATCATATTCAAATTTTAATGTTTTATACCTTTTACGCTGTCAATGTCTTATGTAATTAGCACAACTGTACATATACATAAGTCAATATTATAAAAGGTTCATTATTGTCCGTCAAATATGATTTAACATGTGTAACAACATGCAGCTTTCTTAAAAATTAAATTGTACGTAAATTAATTTACTGCAATCATTAAAATATTAGCGTAAGATTGTTTATCTTGTAAAGCGTACAAAAAAGAAACAGATAAATAATTGCTTAACCAATTGCAGCTTTATTTATCTAAATGCCTATACTGGCTATAAACGCCAGTAAAGATGAAGGAAATTTTGCTTACCCAGGACTTCAATGTTCGCACTTGCGCTAATTGTTGGGTAGCCACCACTTCTGAGATCGACGTGGCAGGCATAAATACCGGTATAGGTGAGATTGGCCGATATCAATATCAGTGTCCTATTCCACGAGTCTTTAAAATTAAAAGCTATTCGAGTATTCTCGATCGGAATGTCATCTTTAGTCCATATCGTTCTAAGCTCGTGCAGAAACCTACGAAAAAACAATTTCCGTTTTCCCTTTTAATGCACAGTCCCGATGTATTCGCCTGTACGTACTTATAACAAATTATTTTGTCAGTTAATTTTCTGTTGAGCGAATGTGTCTTATGTAATGAGTAGGCGTTGCAAAGATATCGTAGTTAATTATAAAAACGTAAATAATTTTATTTCATTTTGATTTGATCGCGTGGTAATAATGAAGAGATGGCAAATTAAAATAAATGAAATTTGTTTGAAGAACTAATGCGATAGTTTTATGACAGTATGCAGCTCTATTATGAATGTAACTACTCGATAAAAGATATTGGTATTGATGGACGATGAAAGGCGTAGGAGTCAAAGAGATAAAAAAAAATTACCTAGCATTAGCAATACAATGTAGGTAAGTCATTCCTTGGTCTTTAATTATTTTCGTATCCTTAGGCTTGACGACGATCGTCGGGATGACTTCAGCGTTCGAATCACCAGCTATTTTCAATTTGAAAAATGGACTGTTCTCTTCTTTTCCTAGTTGCGTATTAATCGCTCTTGCTCTATATATGAAAGAAATAAGTTTTTAAATTGGAAGTAGAAACACGTTGTAGTAAGGCTAATTGTAGAAATTATATAAAATACATTTTAAATGTAAAGTCTAAATACGGATGGTATTTTGAAATTTTAATTTTTAAAAGGACATCCAAACTCTCATTTTACATTAAATGAAATTATACTTGCGGCTATATGTTTGAATAAATGTTTGAATAAAATTCTGAGAATTCGTCGTAAAGTCTTACGTGAACATCTTTTGTTCATGCAAAATGTGCAGCATATGCACCGAAAGAATATTAATAGAACATTGATATAAATCTTAAGCATACAACGTAAATTGTGATCTATTTTATAAATAATTTTAAATTATCAAACAATATATTTTTAGAATTTAATATACCTTCTTTTATATAAATAATATAAAAAAAATATCTGTAATGAACATACATCGAGACGTATTATTTAAACAATTAATTGAAAAACTGATAAGATAATTATTCTTCGTAATTTATAAAGTGCCTAGGAATAACAAGAAATATCTTTGAGAACTTTTATTTATTTGAGAGGAGTTATAAAAGTTACTTAGAAAATTGATTTTATAATGTCTTCATTAACTTGAATAAACAAGTCAATGAAGGAACGAAGTACATTTGGCCTAATAGCACTTCTAAAACTAGTATTCATGATTTCTTAAAGTGAAAGAAGGTTAATACGCATATGGATAAAAGCATACCTATAGGAGCCCTCGTCACCCTCCGAAGCATTGAGAATAAGAAGTTTGTGATGAACCGTAGCGTACTTTATAGTGTAGGGAATCGTCCCGTCGGAAGTCGACCAAATCACTTCCGGCGCCGGATGACTCTCGATATGTGGCATCTCCAAGACAACCGCATTGCCGGAATACACCGTTACCACTCGCTCAGCCAGATCTTCGAAAACTCCCATGTCTAAAAAATATTAAACAGCAGAATAGATTTTCACTTTCAATTTTTAATTTTCATTTTCAATCCTTTATATTTCGGTTCATTGTTAGAAGCAGCTGGCAAGTTGTTGCATTTGAGAACATAATTGTTTCTGTATAGTCACTCGCAGCAATAGCAAAGTCGTCAATATTTTCTTTTTATATAAACAATTGGGGCACCACATTTATTAAGAATTTTTATTTAGAATTTTTAAGACAATGTTCTACTTCTCAGTTTTATAAAATTTTAATGGTGGCAGTAAAAAATTTGTCTGGTTTATAATTGTTTATACTCAAGAGCTTATTAATCGTTTTCATATTTAATCGATTAAACTATTTTATCGTTCGTTGATTATCTTACTTATAAGCGCTAAATGATATTGAATTTAATTTTATCAATATACTCACATGCAACTGAAAACGATATTCTCTCGCTAAAAATAGAACCAACATCATTTGTCGCAATACAGTAATAAACGCCAGAATCTTCCCTCCGTGTATTGTGTATTCGATAAAAATATTCGGATGTGAGATCAGTTGTAAGTGGTTGTCCATCTTTGAACCACTTATATTTTGGTTGTGGATTACCTGAATAAAGTAATTTGTCAAATTTAAAGAAGCAACTGAAAATGTGCATTGTTATATATGTATATATTCAATGCAGCATTACATATGAAATTTATTAATGTCTATGCGAAAAATATGCCAATACTTAACAACATTCACTTTATGAAACGTGCAGTTTCTTAATCTTACATCATAGTTTGCGCACACTTTATCAAATCATAATTTATCCACGTACACAGTCACATTTTCCAAATAAAATATTAATAGTAAATTAATTAAAAATTAATAATTTTTATTATGATCGAGTAATGATTCATAAGCATCAAATAGATCCCTTAGCTTATTTAAAGTGAAAACATTTTTAGAGTATTTAAAACGTGACTCCACTATAATTATTGTAAGACTAGCTCGCTTTCGATTTATTTTTTCGTCCTCAAATATTCATGCAATTTAAATCACGTATATTCACTAGCATATTTAGTTGTAAATTTTCTTATTAAATACTAAACTTAAAACAATGTTTAGATATACGTGTAAATTTTGCTCGGAGTTAAATCACATTATGTATTTATCTTTAATAACAAACAATTACAAAAGACAGCATTCCTGACGAAGGGCGTTTTCAAAGTCATAAAAAGCAGAGCCCCAAAAAATCTGTAGTGTAATATATCCTCGATTATGTGGAAGACCAAAAATAGCGACTTATTAGGAATTGCTTAACGCACGTATATTAAAAAATATATATAAATATATATACATATATAAATACACGTATATTAATTACACTACCTAATATTAACTGTTTCAAACTTTTCTAGACTGCCACTTTTCTTAACGGATAAGTTATTTTAAATGTGCTTAACATAATAAGTTTTCAATTTAAAATAATGTCAAAATTCATTAAATACAAATAAATATCATTATTAAATTTATGAATATTTTATTATGCTAGGTAGGCTTATGAGTACAGTAATAAACATAGAAATGTAAACTATGTATTTTTTGTAAACTTTTTCCTATATAGTACATTGTTTATGTAAGGCACTGTAACAACTAACTTCTGATCTAAAAGGAAAGACATAAGACATACTATTATCACTATTTAACTATACTTTTATTATTCAATTTAGTTATTAAAAACTACATTTAAGAATTACACATCCTATTTATATTCTAAACTTTGAATACATTAAATACTACAAGATATCGAATGAAACTATCGTAATCTCATTCCCGAGTAAACGTTACCTAGAACTTAGCTCTAATTTTTCAGGAATAACATTTGTAAAATATATCTGCGATCAACAATAATACAATTTTTTAAAACTTTGTATACTTTATACATCTATTTATAAAAATAAAATTTATATTAAGCACATTTGCATTACATATTTATAGGTATTATATATTATATTGATATATTAAAATATAAATTAAAAAAAATAAGATATAAAATTATTTATTTAATATATTTACTTTGCAATAGTGTAAAAGCAAAAATTCTTGTTTAAAATTTTTTTAAAAATACAAGGTATAGTCGACGTAGACTGTAATACCAAATAACCAAAGCCTACTGGAAATTTTATAACGTATTTTTATCATTAAAAAGTTATGATGTTAAAAACAAATTATTTATTTTATTTTGTATATTATTAATTATTGATTACCAATTTACGTGAAAAATAGTATTTTGGCTATCGGATTAGAATTAATTTTAATTTGGAATAAAAAATTAGGATAATTTTAAAAAAGGATAGTACAACATTTCAAAGTATTAGACACACACAATTGTGAGAATTCAAACATCGAATGGATAAATTCTCGGAACTGTTTCCGTTACTTTGTTGGAAATTACCAGTAGACATCTCTTCTTTATAATAATCAACTGTTAAAAAATAATTTTTATAGTCGATTCATTTTATTACGTGGCTTAGTATTTGCTGTAGATATACGATAGTACTATTTTTTACGAACAAATGTGGTTTTAAATTATCGTGGGTTTATTATCTAATAACTTGTAATTATACAGAGAATCATAAAATACGGCATAAAAAGGTAGATGTCAATTTTTAAGAGAAACAATTAATTAAAATTTTACACCGCTACCGAAAATGAAGAAAATGTACAAGAAAGTATTTGAAAATGTCAGTCAATGTTGAAAGATCGAAAATTACTCATACGAGATTGCATACGCACAATAATAGAACACAGAAGGCGCCAAAATGATAAATAGTAACGACGACTATTTGAATATGAATAACACGTATTTCAATATTTAGCGGTCATTTGCAGGTAGCAAACGGCGAGAATGTATTATGCGAATGCAATAATAATACATGCACTGTCGAAATAATATTTGTACCATTCAGACACAGCAATCGATAATCTTAGAATGTGATTAATTTCCTTGCAGCGTTCAAAAAAGTGCTAAATCCATATTTCAACGAATATAAGATTCGAATGAGAATCTAGAAATGTTGTTGCATATATAATCCTCGAAAGGAAGTAATTGGAGTCAATATTTATCGACCGGAGTCTAAAGACGTAAGTTTCACATTTTATTAGCAAACGTTGAGGAAAGGGGAAGCACGAGAGCCAAGAATTTTACGGAGATGATTGGTGCAGTGTTCGAGAAGGTGCGATGTTAGGGTCACGAATCGGCCACGAGGTTCGAGGGTCCTTATAGACGTGGACGGAAGCAGGCACGTGAGGTTACGATTTAATGCTATTAACGGCACACCAAGGCAATGTAAGACGACGATATTGCGTTACTGCTAGTCACCCCGGCACTGTACGGGCTTCGTCTTTTCCGTTTGTCTCCCTACCATCGCCCCCCCCCCCCCCCCAATATACACCCGCTTCACTCGGTCCTCTTACGGCCAGTATAACCTTTGGCTTGTTTTATTTTTAAGGGCTAGGCTGGCTGGTGATTGTTCAAATATACTATGTCAATAAATGGCTCATGTAAATTTTGTGATAAAGACGTTTTGAATGTTTTACACTTTATCCGATATATTCTTTTCATTTGAGCAACCACATTTATTTTATTTTATACTTATATTAAACGCTATTTTGCGCTATATTTTAATTTTCTAATTGTCGTTTTTGTAAATGAATGCCTATTATTTACTGCAAGATAATTTAATATATAATAGAAATGTTAGCGTTTTTAACTAGACAAAATTATCACAAAAACATATACGTATACGTGTGTGCGCGCGTATGTGTGTGTGTGTGTGTGTGTGTGCGCGCGCGCGCGCGCGCGTGCGTCTATGTGTTAAATTAATGTTGAAATACATGTATCATTTTTTCTTTGAAGTTTAGAAAACGACCTCAATCACGTAATCTGTATTTTTTTATTGAAATAATTTTTACATTTAAAATAATTTCATGATATAATATCATTATCATATACGACGAATAGTTATTGAGAAATTTTACATAAAATGATTAAAACCATTAATTACAATTTATTAGACATAAAAATTTTAAATACATTTTTCAAAATAGGACATAAAACATCCAATAAAAAATAAACCTATAGTTTCATTTTTTTAAAAGTATAAATATATAAATAAAATGAATACCAATTTAATTTTTAATACATGAGACTGAATTCAATTATTATGCACTTTCATGCAAATGATAATAATAAATTATTAATATTATATTATTAATACTAATTATTTAATGTTAATAATAATTGTTAACCACTGTTCCAAAATAATGAAAAATAAAAAATTAAGATTATATGAATATTAGATTCTAAATCCGTTCTTGATAACAAAACAATTGGCTTATTTTTTATGCATTATATATAAAAGTGAGATAACGTTTAAACATAATGATTATTTATGATTGAATATTAATGAATTAATCGCTCCACCGATTTTTATTTTAAAAAATATTTTAGTTAGTTGATTATCTACATTACTACTTTGGCATACGTTAATATAAATAAATATTTTAGCTGTCTTTACTATCAACAATATTTGACTCAATTTAATTATTATATCAATGTAAAACTTTAAATATGATATTATAAACTTACCTCCGGCTTGGCATTGAAAAATTTTCGTTCGATTTTCACTAAGGATGCTACCACTGCTGGATGGCTGCGTACTAAATCTCGGTTCTTGTAAAGATTCTGTAAATGAAAATAAAACTAAAGATTTACTATGTATAAAAGTAAACAGAGCTCTTGCATACATTTCAATGTTTTTTTTTTGGGTTAAATTTTTTTTCCAAGATACTGTTTAATATTTTGCATATATTTGAAAGATATGACATTAAAATTATAAGTAGAATAATTCTAAGAATTTTTTTTAAGCTTATTTAAAATTTGTGATGAGTACACAATTTTTATACTAATTACAAAATAATATTCAAGAGATTTTCTAAATCAAATTTAAATAAGCTATTAAATTAGTTATTTGCAAATTCTTTCTACATTAATATAACATTCTAATTTCATTTATTCAAATTTCCTCAAATTAAAAAATATAATTTAAAGCAAAATTGGAAAAGTACTAATTAATAATAATTTAATTGTAATGCATTTTTTAATTTTATTTCGCTGCATTTAATAAAAATATTAGATAAAAATTGTACATAAGCTGCATCTGTATAACAGAAGTATAACTCATGGTTTTATATAACATTATCTTAAATTAAACAATTTTGGACCAATATATAAATTAACCATAGCATTTTTATTTTGTTTAAAACATTGTATTATATACCAGTGATATACGAATTTATAATACATTTTCAGCTTTTCAGAAAATTTAAAAATTTGAAACACGATGTTTTTTGTTTGGATAGAATGTTCCCTTAAGAAATAAATTTATAGTACTATCTTTATTAATTGTTTGTTTTTTAAGGTCGATTCTGTCGGTACTCATTAAATATCTCACGTGTTTAATTTTACATTTTCACAAATTTAATTATTATAGAAAGATTGTCAAGCATTTGGGTGATCAATAACAACAGGGAAAAAAAGCAAAAAAATTAAAAACTCCCAAGCTAATTTCAATCTGACAAACTGATAAACACTCGGGTACATCTTAACTGTTTTACCAAGTTTGTACCTTCGGCGATTCTCAGTAGCTCATGAGAGTGACATGGCATATATAAAAGAACACGAAGAATAAAAATTAAGCAAAAGCAAGGCATCCACAATTAAACAGACTAAAATCAATTAACTTTTTTCCCTTCTACTCATCATAAAAATGAAGATAACTGTAAGTTAATGTTAATTTTAGGAGCCTGAATTTTTATATTAATTGTCACTAATATTTAACAGACAAGAAACTCGTTAATATCGAAATAATATTATGCAAAATGAACGATTGAAAAACAACCCTATCAATTAAGTTAAATTTAGTATAATTATTATTATTAATTATTATTTAAATATATACAGTATATAATGATATGATCTATCTGATTTAAAGGGATTTATTTATAAAATTAAATGTTCACATTGAATTGACTTGTGGAGTAATAATAAAGATCATTTAAGAAAATTGCAAGAAAGTGACGCACCTCGTTTGGCACGCGCATCAATGCGGTAGCATAAATAAAGAGGCTGAAATGGTTAAATCGGCCATGCACTTCCGAGATACGTCGTACTCAAGATCCTGGGTGCTTACCCACGCCACGTATACACTGCGCGACGAACAAAGTGAAGGGTTCCTTTCTTGAAGAGCATCAAAGTGTGGCAGGAGCCGCCCGTGCGAACGCGAAGACTCGTTCCGAGACTTGACATACCTTCCTCCTCTTTCTCCTTTACCCGACCGTCTTTAACGTATTTGTGAAAAAAATTACTTTCTCAAGAATCGCTTCGGGTTTCAGTCATGTGCTATTACAGTGAAAGATCATTTATACGTCTTTCGTTTCGATTCTCTTACATTCAATATTGATTGTTATAAATTCTACACCCCTTAGTAATACGCGTTCTCTCTAAAAAAAATTTAAATAAATAATTCGCTATAGGAATATCTATCCGAACATGTGGTCTTCCTTTTTTGCGTCGTTCCAAATATTATAAAATCTTTATAAAATGTTTATATAATTCTCTTAATATATCACTAATATTTCTAAACCAATGCAATTAGTAACTTTTATTATATTCACACTTTAACAACATTATTTCTTAACTGTCTATTAACACATTAAATTATCTTGTTTATTGTACTCCAATACAATAAATAAGCTATTGTCTTAAGTGCAATAATTTAATCTCTAATAATGTACAGATTTATTTAAATTTCATTCGTGTTTTTTTTTTTTTATGATAACTATCATACGATCACGTAGCTATAAATTCTATATTCCATACACCGATGCTTATTACTGATTCATCTTAAGCAGTGCCCAATGGTTTCTATTTCTAAGATAGATATGTACGTAAAGATAAAATCAAATTTTCTTGTTCGATACCATATAATACCTGAATCATGGTTATTGAATTCTATTATAAGGTATATTAATAACGCAGTAATACAATACTTTTATATCATTTTGAAAATACATTTGTAAATACACTGTATTCTCACTAAATATTACAACAAAATATACCTTACAGTCTTATTAAAAAGTTTGCATAATTTTCAGTTCATTGCATTACAAGCCAATATTTTACAAAATCCCATAACATATTGTGGAGTTAAATTAAAAAGAGACTTCTTTTTTGATGACCAAGTCAAGCTCACTCCTAAGCTTTTAACTCGTTGGTATGGCATGCGAGGCATCCGGTCGATGCCGCGCACGCAGGAATTCTTTTCGTCTTTATCTTCGTAGATCACTCTACCCCCCTTTCATGACTCCTGACTATCTTATCTCCTTTCTTTAATAGTTACTTATTAATAGACAGATAGGATACGTATTGTATAGTGTGAACACGTTTCATCAATGATCCAAGTTTACTTCTTTATACCATGTGCATTTATGTGTATATTAAGGCTATTTCGTGACTGTGTAGAAAAGGAACAAAATGGTATGATTTTATTCAAGTTTCATTGAACGCGTGCACATGTCAGTCTACTTTTATGGGGATATGTTTATTAAAACGCCATATAGCAGTAATTTGTCATAGATTACTCAAATATGAGAGAGAAAGAGAGAGAGAGAGAGAGAGAGAGACAGAGAGAAAGATTGCAAAATGTGTGCTACTGCGATTATTAGAAATTGTTATTAGTTGACTCACTTAATTCATAGACGCATTACTTCATTTGATAGAAGGTTGTATTTTACTAACATAAAACTATTTAATTATCTTTTACATTTCCCTCACTGCTTAAGCCACTGGAACTGGATCATTGGTCTAATAATATAGTATTTCTAATAGTTTTATTAGTAATCGTGAAATCATTAATAAGAGCTTTCAACATTAAAAACATTATTAAAAAAAAAATCAATATTTAAATATCAATTATTTAGGTTCGATAAAATAAGATCAAATAATTAAACTTACATTTATAATTACTAAGCAAAAATGATTTTAATGAAAAACATAAAGCACTTTATTTGGAAAATACAGGTAATGAAAAAGAAAAAAAGTTGAAGCTTGTGATCGAATTCTTAAATCATATAAGCCACTACAATTGCATTAGATTATACTACGTACATCTTGTTTAGCACGTTCAAACATAAAAACGTCTTTAGAAAGAAACCACCGTTACATTTTCTTTTTTCTACCAATGTCTTTGTCTAACTTTATTCTCAGATTTTCACACGAATTTATAGTACACGTCTACGAATAGATTCTAATTAATTGTACATGTAGCTTAATCTACTTTAATGCTCTTCTACTTGATGTCTTCCTTGTAAAGTAAATACAAAACTCATTATATAAGAATTTTTTTATATGCAAATGTAAAACTGGACGGGGAAAAATCTGTGGTTTTACATCGTTACTATTATTATAATTATTATAAAAGTAATCTTATTACAAATATAAATTTGTATAAAACGTTTATATGTATTAGTTAAATTTTTTTACATGACTGATATTATTTACACGTTTAAAACATTGAATTTATATTTCGTAAGGTAATAATTATAATAAAAACATTAAAAACATGCAACAGTGAATAATAAAACTAAGAGAAATTATCATTTTTTCCTTAAATTAGTTTTTCACGTTAAAAATATATAATAAAGAAATATTTACAAATAGTTAAAAAGAGAAATATTATTTTGTATGACAAATTTTTTTAATTGTATTATTACTAATAAATATTTTTACTCAATTTAGCTTTAGTCATTTTATTTATTACAAATAAACAAGTAATTTATATAATTTCTAATTAAAAAACTAGCATAGTTGTAAAAAATTAGAATATAAATACATTATATAAAAAATAATTGTATGTTCAATTTATTTTCAGAACAAGAAAATAAATAACTTAAGATATCAGTTTTCGTAATATAAAATTTAGCTTTTAAATAAAAAATTTAGAATCTTTTACAAAATTAGTTTTGATAAAATGAAGATAGTTATACACTCATGTGATTCATACATCCGGAATCGGGACAACGTCATCGCCTCCTTGAATTCTTGAAACTCAAATAAAACCATTGCTTTAAAATCCGATCATAACAATTAAATAATGTTTATAAATAAAAGTTTTAATACTTTTGTTTTTATAATTACAAAACTAATAAAAAGAAACTTTGATTTAATATTTAAAAATTTCAACAATAGATAATAAAAAAATTTTATTACGACAAATGTTAAATGCCACTTTCTTTCGAAGTGAATTAAATATTTACGCGAATAATCGTTTTAAGTATTCATTATTTATTTTAAAGAAAGTACAAATTTTATTTTAAAAAGAAAATAAAAGCATCAACTGCCTTAAAATGGAATCAAAACTGCTATACAAACGAATAAAGATACAATCTTTAACATTGGATGAAGCAAAATTTGATTTCTGAATAGAATTATTTTAATTACTTTCGTTCATAAATGAAATTGATTAAAAAATACAGTTAACAGACATTGAAACTATATAATATATATCGTTATCGATAAAAATACAATATTAACATTTTGTATACAAAAACAAGTGAGCTAGTAATGTATTATAACTAATTCTTTATAAATTCTATCTTACTTTAAATATGATGTATAATCGCATTTTTGAAATAAATAGAAAATTCATCAGTTTATTATATTTAAATGAATTTAAGAATTATAAAAATTTTAAGGGATTGCTACATATATGTGATTTTTCATTACACATTTTAAAAGATAAAATAGTGTCTCGAGTATATTAAAAGAAAATAGCCCTACTTGACAGAATGAAAATATAGAGGTTCTTTTCATTAAGGTTTGCTTTCAATTATTAAAAACAAGTTGTTTGTATAAACTAGAACTTTAGATTAATTAGATAATTCATTAGATTATTTATTGCAAAAGTACATTATTTTATAAATAAGTTTGAAAATTTTTTCTTAAAAACACAAATATTACTTATTTGTAATATTAAACTAACATAAGCATTTATCAAAGCTAAAAATGCATAACCATCTATATTATCAGATAATTATTATTTGCATACTTTTAAAAGAAAGTATTGATTAAAACTATAAGTGATGAAATTAATGCAAGATTATATTGGTTTTGTAGCAATACCAATTCACATATTAATACCAAAGTCATAGCAGTAGAATGATTGACAGTAATTAGATACACTAAGCACAATGACCTTCGATCTCAGAGAAGATAGAACGTGATTACAAAATTTAAAAATGACTTTCCTGCCTCTGATAGACTTTTCAGAATATAAATGATGAAGTTTCTTCTGCGAGAGCCTCATGACATTACATATAAAAATGTTATGCTACATTCTTACAAGAATGTTAAACATCTACCTACAAATAAAACTTTTTACGTAAAATATACATATTTTTCTTATATAAATTACTAATAAAATATTAAAATAAACGTATTCTGATAAATAAAAGGATTTTAATAATATATATATTGTCGTGTATTTTTTTTTAAACTCTAAAGATATTTTTATATTATCATTTATTCAAATTGTAAATTTATATTTTTTAAAAATTTATCGATTGTAAATATTATATTATTTAAAAAGATTGTTTATATTGATAAAATACTATATTGTCATGATAAACTTTCTTGGGATATAATTTGTTAAACTAATTAATTGAATTAATTCATTTAATTTTTTAATTCAGATATTTAGCAACAAACTAAGTTACTTAGAGAAGGTTAAGCTAAACAATATAATCATTTTTTTAATAAGACCTTTCATAATTATATTATTATTGATTTTATTAATAATTATCTTGTAATAATTGAAATAATTAATTTTAAATAATTAAATTTTTTAATTAACATACTTAAAATAATTAATATAATAATTATTAATAATCGTACTTTATTAAAAAAAGTAAACGTAATGAGATTTAAAATATATCTAGAGATATATTAGTATGTATATAGAATAATTCAATATATATATATATATATATATATATATTGCAACTTAGCAATTATATTGTGTATGCGTAATGTGGTTTATAATAATAATAATTGCTATATAGTTTAGAACCTAAATATCTAAGACAATGTAATCAATTTTATTCACAAATTATTAAAAAAAAAGAATCATAACATTTTTCATTATTTTTTATATTTATATGGTAATATAGTCAAAGAAAAGTAACATCTTTAAAATACATGTATATAAAATATGTTATACATATTTTTTCAATGTATATAATATTAAAAATTTAATTTCAGAATTAAACTGAGAACAAAATCGATAAATCAAAGTATTAACCAGTTTATTAATATATATAAATGAGAATAACAAACTATCTCAGGAAAGCGATAATGAAGTAGCCTTAACTTTTGTTATTCTCTGTAAACACTAGTATGGTTATTTAAGCATCAGTCACTCTATCCTTTTTCTTTTAATAATATTTAAATTATTTAAATGTATAGCGGTATTAAAGTGCTCTGAAATTATTCCTGAGTTAAATAACTAAAGTCTATTGTATTATGACGTTTGTACTAAGCGTCAACAATACATTACACTTGACTATACTTAAAATAACAATTCATGTGGCATACGAACATGTGTTGATTTTAGCCTAATGAATTATAATAGTGTATACTTTTGACTTTAGACGAACTCTCCTAACGATAAATATCTATTCAATCCATATCTATTTAAAATATGTTTTCCTATTATATATATATATATATAGTTAATTAATTTAAATTGTATAAAATTAATTTTATTTTGTCACCCTGTATTCATGTATAGCAAATACAATTTTTCTTATGTATGTTGGAATGCCAAAACATAAAAATATAGAAAAACGTTATTCGTAATATTGTAAAAAAGACAAATTTTTAACAAATGAGAAGTAATATAGGATTTTGTTATTTCATTGGAAACTAAAATAATAGAAATAATAGTTGTTACATCCGGCGTATTTATTGTGTTATAATTCCATGAGTGCGCATTAAATTTGATTACTAAGTCTTCGCAATGAGAAGAAAAATGCGACACGTGCGAAACAAAATGCTTGAAAAGGATACATAGGTTACAATGTTGATATAATTTATAAAAATAAAGCATACATTGTATAATTACTATGCATTATCGCACGATTTTTTATATATGATTTATTTTGCACAGTTCAGATTATAAAAACACCGTAAGTTTTTCATGTACATTTATATTTTATATATTTTAAATCAATTTTCCAATAGTGTATCTAATTAAATATCGTATATATATCTAAAAAATTTTATTAGCCATTTTATGTTATTTATATATTTAAATATATTATCATGTTTTTGAATAAAAGATAAATCGACATTCAAATTACTCAAAACGTTTAAGCTGATAAATTAAAAAATATTCTTCAAATAATAGAGTGATATAAACGCAATCCATAAAAATAATTAAAATTAACCTAAATAACTATTATTTATTAGAAGTTACGTAACGGTCATATTTACCTTTTGCAGTATTAACACGTTAGAAATTCTTTTTTAAATTTTACACCACCTTCAATTCCAGTCACTTAACGGATAATTTACTTTAATTAGGTCACTATTTCTTATTTACAACAATTGTACAACGTCATAAAATTTATTAAAGTTATGAAGCTGATTATCTAAATTTTACTTATTTATCATTGCACATCTTAATATCAATATTAACGAAGTTGAAAAGTATAAAAGAATAATTTTTCCAAAACCAAATTAATTTAAATCAGTTAATAAATTTAATTGAAATCCTTTGAAATTTATTTACAGTGGTAATTGATCTTAAATTAAAGAAATATCAATTTCATTTTATTTAAATAGACAATCTTGCTATTAAAACGTGCATGTTATTATCCTACACATTACATTTGAATAAAATAATTTTCTTAAAACGGAGTAACGATAAGAAATTTGCATTAAAAGTTCGGAAATAATAAATAGATGATAAAGAGAAAATTAATTAAATTAATTATAAATTACATATAATTCAATTCTTTATTAATTTACTGAAATTCTCAACTTCAAATTAATTCTGTTTCATTATCTAAAATAGACATGAAAAAAAAACATAATGAGCTGGTTCCCAATGTTGAAAGTGTCATGTTTTAATAAAATTATAGACAACATAGCAGCTCTTATCAAGAATTTCTTAGAAATAAAAAGAATATCTGCACGAGATTTTTCCTCATCTCATTTGGAAAATTTGACTTGTTTGCAAAACAAATAGAATGTCCAATTGAAGAAGCATGTCAAAAACAGACCAGGAAAGATGTCCTATAGAATGGGTTGGGTAAATTATTTTAAGGAAATTAATTTAATAAACCCATGTAAACAGGAAATCTCCCACATTGAGCATAAATCAACGCATAAATAGCCCTTATTCCCTTGGTAAAATGAATGCAACTGGTACAAACTGTCTGTAGAATAACCGTTGGATTTAAGCACTCTAAGAAGAATTATCGATAAAGCACAACGAGAGGCTCTTTCGTCAGGAGCTGTCGAAATTTCTGAGTCTAGTGTTCCTTCTTGCAGTACTCCATTCAAAAGGGGCCGCAATAATAAATGACGAATATCTGGGTCACGCGGCTTCTTCCGCTCGGTCCATTCACTGTAACTCTGGTGGAATGCATAACAGAAAAAGAATTACTTCACAATACCGATAATGCACAGGATGTTCAGGTATTTCATGAGAGTTTTGTTCGTTGTTAAGATTAATTCTAATTGCATCGATTCATACTTTATAAACATAAGGTAAAAGCTTAGAAGTTGTCGCTTCCTTGGATAACTTTATAGTTGAATGAAAAAATTAATTCATATTTTGTAAAATCCTGAACGATAACGAAAGAAATGAAAAAAAAAGAAGAGAGAATAGTTAATTGTTTGAACAATTAGAATTACAATGTCTGTTAATAAAAACAATGGTGATGCCAATACAAAGACTGCGTATGTATTGTATCTTGACTTGAAGAAATCAATTAATATTTATTGGCTTTAT
>JAPYYT010000784.1:0-38163 GCA_030522565.1 Ceratosolen corneri | reverse complement strand
GGAACAGTTTTATGGCTCGTCATCTTCCCCGCGGATGTCGTGAAAAGCCGGATTCAAGTAATTATTTTGCGGCTTATGTTTTATTGCTTTGTCGCGCGTTTTTTTTTTCTTTCCTTCTTCTACCTCTGCTTAGCCCGGCCAAATCAGCTATTTCATTTATTGGTCGATATTTCTTGATTATTGGACTTGATTGTTGATAGAATACATTGTTGCGCACGAGCATTGTTTTTCCGACTTATTAGATTAGATTTACCACCTCCTTTCGATCTCTCGATGGCTGCTGTGATATTGGTGATTTACAAGCTGGGATAATGGCATTATTTATATTTACTGCTGTCTAACACATTTGTTCTACATTTACTCATTGTTCATTGCTTGATATTGCTGACTGAGTAGAATACTAAATTCGTAAGTCAACGCGCTATAGACGTCTTGTATAAAAAAATAAAAAGAAAAGAAAAAACAAACTTTTAACTTTATTGTTGTAAGTGTGTGAGAGACTCGTTGCATTCTATGCTGTTAAAAGAAATTCATTATTATTAGCAATTAGCATTTTAATTTGCTTATAAAATAACAACATTAATTTTTTTTATCTCCATATACATATATTACGTGCATATTTAAACCTACGATTTTCTTTTGAATATTTTCTTTTACATATTTTCGTTTAATGTGAAACAAACACTCGTTGCGTTTTAGTCTTTCCACTAAATATATTCATACAATTTCTTTTTTTTTATTTGCCATTTTAGAATGACGATAATCTTAACAGTTACTATTTACATTATATTTATTTATATTATAATCACTGTACTAATATTAATATTTCAATTAACTCACGATTATACGATATCATCTCCCCTTTTGTATCGCTATTTTTACTTTGACTTAAAATTTCTTCTTAAGTTTATACTAAATAAAAAAAACTTACCTTCTACGTTAAATATTCGAGTAAATTTTTTGTTTCAATCGCTATACTTTTAGAGATTTCGAGTTATATTACGCGATAACTGTGAAATATTAAAAAAAAAAAAAATGTTCTTGTTATTGTTATTTGTGTATCAATTGTTGTTGGTAGATATAAAAATTCATTGACCTTATTATGTATTTATCATTTATCATTAAATTAAAAAAAAAAAAAATATCGTACATATTTTGTTAATTCAATGAATGAAAATTTAAAAGTAAAAAAAAAACAGATACAGAAATCAGACTTGTAAAATTCAACATAAAATGATTTCTTATATCATAACGCTAAAAACTTGGCAGATAAAAAAAAGAGATAAATAATTATTAATAAATGTGTTGCCTAAAACTTGTGAATTACTTGATAAAATAAATATATTAAATGAATTTATTTGAACATTAAAAGTATTAAAATAAGGCGAATGAGTCAAAAATCGTGAATTATTAAATATTACAGTCAATATTCTATTATATCTATGTACATATATATATATATATATATATATATACAAATTGCACATGTACTTTATCTATAAATTGTTCTTCGTGAAGACAAAACAATATTGAAATCTGAGCCATTGATGTCTATTTAATATTCAAATTGAAATAATAATTTTAAAAGATTTTGCTTATAAAATCTTAACCGCCAATGAAAATCAACTAGTTAATTTTATGCGCTATTTTATGTGGTATTTCAAGTAGATATTTCATAAACAATGCATGCTTATTAATGCTTGTTAAGTTCAATGAAAAATATTTGCCCAAAAAAGACATTTCGCCTCGAAAATTTGTTTTTAACATATTAATTAGTGCTGGCGTACATTCTAATCGGTGCGCTTAATTACAACATAATTAATACGTTAAAAGCATATGAATTAGTGCTGGCGTACATTCTAATCAGTGCGTTTGCGCCCAATGTAATTGCAATTTTTTTCTTTGTCAATAAAGGTTCAAAATTTGACAACACCTGCAGTGGCATTAATGAAAGAAATCGTTAAAACGGAAGGAGCGAGTGCCTTATACAGCGGTCTTAAGCCAACATTGCTGAGGACAATTCCAGCGACAGCAACTCTATTTGTCACATACGAGTACACCAAGAAACTCATGCATCGAATAGTCGCTACTTAGTGTAGTGGCCACCACCCAGTGAAATGAATATGTTCTTTTATGTTAATCAAATCACTAAAAGAAATTTGCGGTGAAAAGTTTTATTATTCATTAATAAAGTGCGTTTCTGAAAAGATTGATGTATTAGTTTAAGGAGCCTAGTACGAGATAAGAAAGCATCGTACAAGAGAATCGTTTGAGAGTAAGACAATAAGTAAATGTACTCAAGAATTTATGAATGTAAATAATTCAATCTGTGTTTTTAATTAATTAACAATTTTATGCCTTATAAATAATGTACAATTTTATGTAAACTACGAAATAGCAAAAAATAAATTTATATACATAGAATCTTTGATATAAAGGTTTGTCTTTCGCTTTCGTCCAATTGCTTCCAATCGTCATTCAATATCTGTATTTGATAATAAAAAGAATAGCTCAAACAATGTCAATTGGGAATGAAAAAATAGAGTGAGAATTTTCGCTTAACTTACTGAAATTGGTATGTAACCGATACGCTCCAACTGCCTTAGTTGCATTACAAGATCGCCGGTGAAAGTGGCAGTGCTCTTTATTCGATGTGCATTTGTGTTAGTTAATAAAGCATACCACTTTCTTCCATCAGCTGGTGGATATTTTATTTTGTTCGCTTCGAATTCAGATAATATCTCCCCCGGTGGAATAAATTGCTTAGTTTTTTCGTCGTAGCAAATAACGATGGACTGCGTTGAAGTGTGTGGCAAAATTGTATCTACGTGAACTGCTAATTCTGAGCCAATGACTCTCTAAAAGAATTATTAAACTATTTACAATATTCTTGGAGAGGAGCGCTTGGAAATTTGCTAATTTTAATACATAATAGTAGGCTTCTAATCGACATTTATGATACGTTACGAATTAATAAAATTATTTTTATTCCCAAGATCATTTATGCATCGAATGTATATATAACAATTTTTTAACCAACAAAGATAAAGTTTGCAGCCATTTGTAAGAAAACTCTTGCATTTATTTTGAAAGAACTTTAGATTTAATCTATTAAATATTTAACAAATTATCGATGTTACTTTGAATAATTTTCATGCAAATATAGTCTTTAAATATTTACATATTTGCTTTTAATTCTATTATTTTTTTCTCTTCTTCCAATTAAAATTAATTACATTATAATACTTTAATCAAATTGCAATAAGAATGTACATACCTTACACACAGTCGCTACATCATTCCTTAATGACTCGGTTAAATTTTTAAATTTAACCAATGATATATTGCACTTTATAAATTTCTATAAAGATAAACGAGCTCATAAATAATGTAAAAATAAAAAAAATGTAATCCTTATTTTACTTATAAAAGATAATTACCTCTTTTTCAGAAATTGAATCACAGTATTGTGGGTAATCGATTTTTAATGAGTAATGCAGAAAGAATTGGTACGATTTTGCATAGAATATTTCATTCTTTGTCTTAAAGTCACTAAGATCCATGGCAAGTTTTAAAGCTTCTTCGTTATAACAATCGACCATTGCCAAATAGCATAAGATTTTAATAAATATAATACTACAAATGAAATAGTTAAAATAAAATCATTACATACAATAAAGATAATTCGTATATAATAAATATTTTCTCAATATGTTATAAGAAAGTATTTCAAAAATATGCAAAATTAAATTTTAAAGTGCTTTAAATAAGGAGCTGCGTGCGAACAGGTAATTTTCTTTTCAATACTTTAGCAATTTATAATCTACATCGATGAGTCGAATGTTAATTTAGAAATATAAATAAACTTGGAGTCTGATATCAATTATTCAAATAGCTATCTCGCTTTTTATATATACACTTTCATAAATTATTTATATTACCGTTTAACGCACACACTGAATTGCAGATCTAGAATTAGCGTATAATTTAAAAAATAATACTTCTTGGCATATAATTTCTGTTTAAACTTGTATTTTACTAACACTTTTCTAACTGTAAAATTTTAATATTTGCATAATTAATTTCTAATCGATACATAAAACATTCAATTAATTAAACGTAATTATTTTTTAAATAATATATTGAGTATGTTAAATTTAAATATACATTAACTGCTGTATTTAAATGTTTAATATTTAGTGAAACTCATGTAATTTACAGATAATTCAAGATCGATGTCTTTATTCATAAAAATTGTCAATTAATAATGTTGTCATTAATAGTGCTTTTCAATAAGCAATATTAGCGATTTTTACAACGAAGAAGCAATAATTTTTTAATCTAAAGAATTATTGTGAATTTGTTTCTGCATATTATATAAGTTCTTTGAATGCGTAAATAGAAATAGCGAATCAGGCTTATTAATTTTAGTAAGTATAGAGAATTTTTCAATAAAAATACCTATTGTTGGTACTTTGATTTAGTAAATTATCCACAATTACAGAATAGATAGAAGTTGTTTTTGGATTAAAATTTAATAAGGCCAGCACGCTAACGAGCGTTGCAATATCTTGAAATTTTAAATCCTTTATCTCCGGTTCAAGCCTATAAAAATTCCAATTCTTAAATATAAACATATTTTATTATCGATACGATTATGAATATATAATTTGCAATATTGATTGCAATGACCTTTTCAATATTTCTAGCGTCAATGTTTTATTGTAGATGAGAGTCATTTTTTGAAAGTCCAGAATTTGTATAAGACTGCGAGGCGATCGACTTGAAACTTGAGTTTCCAATGATTTCAGTATCGTATGAGCTAAATCTATATGTTTTGGCTCCTTGTATCTACAAAGAATTTTTTTATTAAAATACCATAAATATTTTTAATACATATTTAGTACTTACTGGAATGGTCCCAGTGGGAGAAGAAAACAGTTTTACAAAATCAAAGTGACATTATTGAAAGTAATATTTCATTCTGAGCTTTGACTCTCTTCAATAAAGTAGAGACAAATATTATTCTCAATATGCAATAGGAAGAAAAATAATTTGTACTCACCTCACCATCTTTAAAATTTGCGTCAAACAATCATCATGAATCGTAGAAATTTGATTAGAGACCAATTGTAAAATTTTTTCATTAAAATCTGCATTCTTAATTGTATTTTTGTATTTGAAACAAATCATTGCAAATATGGCTATGTCATTTATGGATAAATCATCGACAAATTTTTCTAAACAGTACTCAAAGTTGTAAATATTAACGTTGAGCTTTGAAAAGCTATTCATTAACAATATCAATTGGGTCAATTGTATTTTGGAAAGTGTATTTGTTTTTTTGGCTAATTTATCGATACTGAACCTGGAAAATTTCGTATAATTCAGTCTGTTTAGCTTGAAAATATTATCATTTATTAATAATATGTCATTTGTTGACCATTCGCTTTTCCGTACAAATAGTTCATCGTTAAAAGTGTGCCAGAAGTTGCTGGCTCTTTGTTTATGGTTTTTGTCATCCCATAAATTCAAATAATTCAACAGATATAACAATTCTTTATTACTGAATTTTGGACATTGATTGGACAGTGCCTGGGCGATTCCCTCGTATTTCGGGTCATTGAAAATTTCATTATTCTTGCAAGCATAGTGAGAGAGAATTTCAAAATTACTTAACATCTCTGTGCTATTCATATTTGTCCAATCAGTTTCTATTAAAAGCTCTGCTTGTGAAATATCTATGTCATCTTTGGGCTCCAATGGCATTGAGAACGTGTCCACGTTTTCATTATTTATTAATGTATCACGAGCACACAACAGTTTTTCTCTAAAACTCCTACATATTGTTGTAGTACTTGTATGCAGTTGTCTAAAAATATCATTTGCATATATAAATGTCTCATTCGAAGCTAAATAAATGTTGCTGCTTTTCCTCGAAGCACAAATACTCGTTGAGTCGAACCTTTTAAATACCAGCTTTGACTTATACTTAAATAATTCTTTAAATTTTCTTAAAATCATTATTATCTTTTAGAGTCTTGATTCATTAGTGCATAGAGATAAATTAGGTTTGAATTTTAATAGCACGAACTACATTATTGCCACACGAAAATTGAGAATATAAACTCCGAGGCTGTTGCTCTCATTAGCTACAGATGGAGCATCTCCTTGCTGGATTTTTTTCAAATTTTTTTCAAATTTAATGGTGGCAAATAACCGATTAATTAAATCAATTACACAACCTCCAACAATGACTATGTGATTAATTTAAGTTTCATACACAAATGCATTTATTGCCAGTAACAATAACTCGACTTCATTTTTTGCTAAAATTTGATTACAGCAATTTGATAATAATAATAATAATAATAATAATAATATGAAAATTCAAATATAATTGCTATAACAGATATTACATTATCGTAATATAGATATTGTGCTATATTAAGCGCTTATATTGTAATATTACTATTCTATGCTATTTTTATAAAAACTTACCGTATAAAAATGTGATTAAATATTTTTCGTTTGCATGTAAAACATGTAAATTCGGCTGAGAGAGGAAAAAAATATAAGTACATCCGTTCAAGGTCAACGCAATTAATTGATTAACTTATTTCCTATTTGATTTCACCGCTGATTATTTACGCTGAATAACCGAATAAGAATAACAATTTTATTTCATTCATTTCAGTTTAATTTATTATAATATATAATATTGTGATTAAAATAGACACTTTTTATAATATAATCATTTTTTGCAGTACATTACTGCGGCATTGGTATGAATCTACTTGGAGATTATTATAAACAGAAGAGCCGAGACAAGAAAAAGCTCGATACTTTAAATGTTCAATTTTCGAAGATTTCTCGACATAAAAATACCTTAATAAGCTACACGCGATTAACATTATAAAGTGAAATTACTCGACTAGACAATTGATATACTATGCTGTATTTGTCATTAATATGAAAAATTCGTCTTTTATTTTTCGTATTTATTTATAATATTCATTTATAAATGAATTTAACATTCGTGTAAAATTTATATATTTACAATTTTCCTAATTTCTCAAAGGACTTTTATACGAAATCTTTTTAAAACGCATCTCTCACCCACGCAACGAATAATCTATTTAATTTCTCGCCGAGTATTATGGTAATTAAATTAAATTCAATTTAATTAAGTAATTATTTGAGCAAATTTTTATAATTTTTTCTATTAAAATTTCATTGATTGCAGAGACAATGAAAAAGAAAAATTTATCGGTTTAATTATAATATATTCTCTTACGTGTTTATATAACTGTAATATATGTCATTTTGAATATTAGTTCTATATAATATAGAGATAGTAATTAATTTTATTACAAATATCACAGAAATGATTTTCTAACAGAAAGTTTTCTTGTTATGAATTTTTATTCAATAAAAATTTGAAATTTTTCCAATCATTTTGTCACGTTTTTTCAAGACAATAAAATCTCGAAAATTTTCGATGCCCAAATACGATAACAATTTCTTCAAAGTTCCTATATCTTATGAATAATTTAATAATGAACAATAACATAACAATATTAAACCTAAACTGAATACTGAATAAAAGAATTAAATTAATAAGATGAACGAGAATCCTGATTGAATTAAAAAAATTATTAACATTATTTTGGAAGATATGGCGTTTAGCTCACAATTCATAGCTCATTTTCATAAATGATATAACATTCGAAAATGATCTAGTAGTTTAATTAATATATACGGTATATGACGCTATTGAACATTTAAATAGAATTTAATTTTCAAGGGGTATTTATAACTAACGTTTGGGTTATAAACGAAATTCTAAATTATCTTAAATTGCTTATAATAGCAATTTCTCAATGTAAATTAATTGTATTTCAGATTATTTTCAAAATCCGAATATCATTGTTTTATTCATAACTATAAATGTCATGCTTTATAAATAATACGTATAATTTAGAAATTCTTATTATTATTTATTTGGATGCGCCCGCGCGTGTGCGTGTGTGCGTATTTTGCGTTAATGAAATATTTATAAATATACTTCAGATTCAAATTTTATTTATATTATATACATCTTATTACTTATATATTCATACTATATACAACAATGTATAGTGATAGAATTTATTTATAAAAAAATTCCTTAAAAAAATGACCTTTATTTTTTGTCCAATGGCTATGATTTATCTGGAACGTTATAATGAAATTTAAATTATTATTAAATAGTAAGGAGTATAAAGTGAGAAAAAGGGGTCGGAGCGAGACGAAGATATTACTTACCAAAATTGGCACATAACCGGCACGTTTTAGATGCCTCAAATGCATTGTTAGAAAACCATTTGGAAGTTTGGTCGTTTTTAATGTATGATTTATTGAGGAAACAATTAGTGCATACCAAGTGTTCCCATCGTTTGGTGCATATTTAATGGCTCTTTCTGGATATTTCGATAGTTCCTTATTTGGTGGATGGAATTGCTTATTTTTCTGATCGTAACAAACAACAATGTCCCTCCTAAACATGTGCGGCAATAATAAATCCGTATCGATGTGTGCTTCCGATCCAAAAGTCAACTGAAAAATAAAATTTGTATTCTCAGGATATTTTCATGCAATTCAAAAGCAGAAAAACATTATTTCTTAAGAATACAATAGATTTGTGGATTCAAATAGTTTATTTATATTTACATAGATTTCTAAAAGGTCAATTATTATCCTTAATATTTTCTAATCTAAAATAGTTTATTTTTGACCCGAGAAAATAAAATAAAGTTACAGTTTATATCGCTTTTAACTGATAAATTGACAAGAGACTTAAAATACAAATCTGATAAAATGACTTTTTGTTTATTTAGAAACTTGCATGTTTAAATACCAATTAGTATTTCAAGTAATCTAATGTAATACCAATCGACATATTATTTTATTCACAGTAGAGTATATAGAAACACATGAAAAATATTGAATAAGTGAAACATAATTCAGAAGCTTTCTAATGTTACGAAAAAATATTCAGTAATAGAATTTTATAATAGAATTTATAATAAATAAGGAACATTGTCAACTCTGAGAAATTAAGTCACTATAGAAATAGATTAATCATACATTTTTATTATTTTTATTTTTAGTGATTTTTTAAACATTAAAACATAGAAAATGAAGCTTCACCGCTTAATTTATAAAATTTAATTTTGTAAAAACTAAATTGCAATTACTCAGAATAAAAATATTTATGTAAAATTACGAATTATTATTAATAAAAAATACACAATGTCTCGATTAATTCGAGACCTTGTGTATACTTTTAGTCCCACTACTGGATTCTTTATTATAAATATTTTTATCTTTTTTTAATTAATACAAGTAAAATAAATGGCCATTGTACCTTAAAATTGTAAATTACATCAGCCAAAAACTTTTGACGTTTACCTGAAGTATGTTTTATTGTTTTGCTCCATTGTTCGGCTATCTGAAACATTTAACAGACTAGGATATAAAAGGATATACAACGAATTAAAATATTTCATGCGCTTACATATCGTTGAATGTATGTAAGCAGATTTACTTGTCATATAATTGCTTTAAGACTATAAATGTATAGTAAAAAATGGAGCTTACTATGTAAAATGTATTTAATAAAGATTCGTTTAATTGGAATTGCTCTTTAATTTCAGGATGATCTAATTGCAAGCAATTATGGATATTAATATACGCTTGCCATATTTCTTTAATCGATGAAAGCTTCATAAATGCTGGATTCATAATAATTTCCAAAATTTCTTCGGAACAAAAATTTGCTTGAAACAAATATTGAGCGCAATAAATAAATGAGATTGGATGCCTACGTAGAAAATTTTTTTACCATTAATGCCATTTATAAAAGCACGTTTAATCTCTTCCAGACTTTACATATGCTCAAACAATATATATGAACTATGATGCACTTTGCACAATATTATTGTAAAATAATTCCTTAAAAATATTTTTAAATGTTAAATATTTTACGATAAAAGTAGATGTCAATATAATTAATAAATAATAGTTTCGTAATATATTGCTTTTACGTAATGTAAAATAGTGGAAAGTTTTTAGTTTCTTACACTTCTCGTTCTTCTGTTCTGGAAGGTTTTACCAATTCTGTGACTGCCTGTGAATAAAAAGGAGTTTCTTTGGAATCATAATTGAACTGATATAACGTCAATAAGATCCTTTCGATGTCTTTTATCCTCAAATGCCCCAAATTATTTCGGTACCTACACATAAATTGTAGAAAAGCATTCAATACACATTTTTAGAACACAGAACTCTATCAATTTCAAAATTCATATTATAATAATGTTTCGTGGGATTGCCATTGTTTATTTATTATAAGAAACTCTTTTCGAGATAAAAAAATTTTTACGACACATTATATACAAGGTTGAAAATGTTTTTAAATAAATTTACAAATAAATTCTATTAGAATAATTATATCAATTATACAATTTCGAGTAGCTGCAAATATTTGAAATTTGATTATAAATGAGATTATTATTGCATAATAACGAAATCAGTGTCAGGTCAAAATGAATTTTAAAAATATAAATTCTTCCTCAACTACCTGTGATTATGATAAAACATAATATAAAACAATGATTAACACACAAACCTTTGTAATGTTTCATTTATTATTTTATCGTTGTTTATCAATGTCCTTGCTTGTAGGTGCAAAATATGTGTTAAACACAATGAATTCATATACGGCATTTGTGTTTCAATTACTTTGAACAATTCAAAGTATTTTCCAATAAATTCTAGATGAATGGTCCCTCTAAAATAATTCAAATGTTTAAAATATTAAGTCCAGAATATAAATATTGGATTCACTATCATTAATAAATTACGTTAAAGTTTTATTTTTACAAATAATATAGGCAATTACCTGAATATCATAAATGGTAAAAATAGTTTTTAAAAATAATGTATGAGTTGACTCCGTGAGTGTTTATTTATAGAACATTTTTCATTATCTTGATTATAATAAAATTATTTAATACAGTGCTAAAATTTAAATTCCAAAAGTTTCTTCGTTAAAATTAATTTCTATGCAAATTAAAAAACCTTAATAGTAATTGTAATTTAAATTTGTTAATAATTTTAATTAATGTATTTAAAAATTTAGGCATTATTAGACGATGATTTGTATACAATTTTCAAACTATTTTCTATAAATTACTATAATAATTGAAAGCTTGTTATTATACCAAAGTTATGGGACGAGAAGCCTGAAGATTATTGGTGAAAAAATTAAATATACGAAACTATCGTTAATTTCGCTTGGATTATTACATATTAATATAAATAACAATTTTAATATTTTGATTTGCATTTTTGGTGCATTACAACGGATTTTGAAGTCTACAAAATAAAAAATAAAAAAATAATTTATGAAAATAATTTATAACTAAAGATAAATCTAAATGATAATTTATTTAAATATGCTATTCCTTAGTATTTTGTAGAAGAAACCGAAATCAATAAAAAGAAAATAATTATATAAACTTAATATAAACACAAGTACATGATTTATGTAATTGATTAGAATTATATAATAATATGATCTTACATTCTCTAGTTAAAAATATAAATTTTATTTTATTGGCTATTTAATATTTGTTAATGAAAATATTCTTTTTGGTAATTAAACAGAGCACTTGCTTTATATTTTTTTTTGGGTATATAGAAATTATATGTTCTGAAAGTTCATTATAAAATGAATATTTTAAATTGATTAATTCTTTTTTCAAATTTTAATTGATTAAAGAATTTATAATTTATCTAAATAAACTTGCCCGCGCATTCACATAAGCATGCACACAAATTATTAATTAAAAAAATTAATCGAGAGAAAACTTACGTTTTGAATTAAAATTTATTGTTTTCGATTGAAGAAATTTGAGAATTTTTTATAAATGCATAGAACAAATCGTGGTCTTAAAAATTTTAATAAATAAACATTCAATAATAAGAAAATAGAGTGAAAGTTAAATTTAATAGCAGAATTTCGAATTTATTTCTCCCTGTTTACGATTCGACGATTCATGCCTTTATTATATAATATAATACAATTATATAATAAATTATAAACAATAAGAAAGAGGATAGAGATAAAATATATAAGATAACGTCACAAGTCAAAATTTATTTTATAATAATTTATATAAGATTAAATAATTGTAAATGTAGACTAATAATAAATAAATCTATTTTACTTTCAATACTTGAATTGTGCAATACACTGAACATTTTTTAAAATAAACATTTCATAGCTATTGCTTTTATTTGTGATATCGTAGAAAACTTTAAGTTTAAGTATTCATTATGAATAAGGAAATTTAAATGATTTTATTTATAGTGAAAGAAGATGTTACTACTGTATTACATCATTCGTAAAAACCATGTATATAATAACAAATTTATAATACTATATCATCTATAATATTTACATTAGATTAGATAAATAAATATTTTAACAATAATAAAATTTTCCCAGTAAAATGGACAAAAAAAAAAAGAAAGATCTAATACATCTTGAATTTTTATTAATCGCATTATTATTATTTTAGTTTTTAAAAGCATTTATCATTTTATCAATAGCTGTAGTTTATACAATTTTAATTTTAATTAAAAGTAAAGAAAAATTGATTTTATAGCTTTTTAATATTTTGTACTATTCTGTGATATTTTGTATCGATAATTTTCATATTACAAAAGTTGAAAAATATAAGAAAATAATTTGTATCATTATACACTAATTGTTGGTAATTTTTATCTACTTACTTTAAACTTTTGACGATTGCTGCAATACAAACTGGATCAATGCACGTTAAATTTGATTTTAATTTTTCCATAAATAATACCAATAGATGTTTCCTAGTAAACCTATATTTATACTTATAAAATGTCAATGCCATAAGTCCAAGTTCTTCTACACTCATCAAAAGAGAATATTTTGCAAATATCTTTTCCAATTTATTTAAAGAAATATTGACTTTCTGCTTACTTACTCTTAATAAAAATGCATATTGTATAAGATCTTTAATATCCAAATTTCCTATATTTACATTTAGTAAACTGTTATGAATAAAATTTGAGACATCTGTACAATTTAATTTGCACAACAAATCATTTATTAATAATAATTCTTTTGTGGAAAAAGATTTTATATCTTTAAAATTTGTCACAAATTCTTTAAGAAAGGACATATAATTTAAATCATCTATCGAACTATGCGACAATTCTATAGCATACAATATACGATAAATCATATTATTATTATTACTACAGAATGTAAAACATTTTAATATTGTATTTAATATATTTTCATAATTGTATCTATCTATTTTGTTGGGATTTTCATAAGCATACCACGATATTATTTCAAGATTTGTTATTATTTCTGTTATATCCATGCGATTCCAGTCTTTGCTTAGCAAATTATCTATTTCATCGATTTTTAAATTCTCTTTAATTGATATTGGCTTCGTGAAGGGCTTGCCATCAATTTTAGAATCATTAAGTACCTTACAAGCAAAGGTAATTTCAACGGACTGAAAATTGATTATTTCCTTATTTTCATCTTCCTTCACTTCTTTACTTTTTTTAAAACTTTTTTCAAAAACATTATCTTCACTAGTTAAAATTTCCTTATTTGTCGCCTCATTGTTTAATGATAAAATGTTGTAACAATTTTCTGCCAATGATTTTTGATGACAAACAGAATACAAATTATATTTACTTGTCCAGTTATTTATATTTATTGAATTTAACCTTTTTAATGTAAAACGTATATGGTAGGTTACCACTTTAGGTAATTGTATGAGCATTATTTGAATATTAAAAATTTTATCTGCCAATCATTTATGAGCGAACTTTTAATAAATATTTATATTGAAACCCAACTTGATTGGGTTCAATCAATCGAGTTACTTAATTTGCTTTCGAGTTACTTAATATTTAGAACAAAAACAGTAAAATCTGGTAAAACTAGGTTTTTAGTTTTTTCTGTACCGCGTGTCATTGTGCCTATGTTTTGCGTCTGCGCAAACCGTCAAACAATCTCAACGTGGTTACCAAGAAAATAATTGTATCGATCAAATAAACAAATTTAATGTTATTTTGTAATTGTTGCTAATTATTGTTCAGCGTGACAAACAACAATTCTTAATATAAACATTAATTTCTGGAACAGTAAGAAGTAAGTTTGTACGTTAATTTTATATCACTTTCAAGTTGTAATTTAGCGTGAAGATTAATATTAGGTTATTTGTTGTTATTTTATTTAAACTTGAAAATTAATTGGATACCGTGCTAGGTACTTTAAATAATAAACCCATGCACTCAATTATTTTAAGTATATACACTTTATTTCGATAAAGATAAATAAAATATCTTTCTATTGTATTATATTATGATTGTATTGAAGATTTTTGTAAATTTAAAAATATACTTACTCGAATTTCGGTTTCGTAAGTTTTTGATTTTTGTGAATATTTATTATCTTGATAAGAATTTTAAATAATTTATATTTTAAATAGATTATTTGCATATTAATTTCCAATAGTTTATAATATTTTCAACGATATTATTTGATTTTGGAAATATAGTATATTGAAATTTGGTCTTCTTATCGTTATAGCAAAAGCCAAGTAAAATGTCAGTTCCAGCTTCAAAAGTACACGAAGTACGAGAAATTACTAGAATAGAGCGTATTGGAGCACATTCTCATATACGTGGCTTAGGATTAGACGACAGCTTAGAGCCTCGAAATGTGTCTCAAGGAATGGTTGGTCAATTTTTAGCACGGCGAGGTACTGGTGTAATTTTGGAAATGATTAAAGAAGGCAAAATAGCTGGACGGGCAATATTACTAGCAGGTCAACCAGGGACCGGAAAGACAGCAGTTGCACTGGCTTTAGCGCAGTCCTTAGGTTCTGACACGCCTTTCACGCTTATGGCTGGTTCAGAGATTTATTCCTTAGAAATGAGTAAGACAGAGGCTCTAACGCAATCCATAAGGAAATCGATAGGTATAAGAATTAAAGAAGAGAGTGAAATTATCGAAGGGGAAGTTGTTGAAATTCAAGTAGACAGACCTGTTGCTGGACTAGGGGCCAAAGTTGGCAAGTTAACACTGAAAACTACAGAAATGGAAACTGTGTATGATTTGGGCAGCAAAATGATCGAATGCTTAATGAAAGAAAAGGTTCAAGCTGGAGATGTCATAACAATAGATAAGGCTACGGGAAAAATTAGTAAGCTCGGGCGCTCTTTCACACGGGCTCGAGACTATGATGCAACTGGGCCACAAACTCGCTTTGTTCAATGTCCCGAGGGAGAATTACAAAAGAGAAAAGAAGTCGTTCACACTGTGACCTTACACGAAATTGATGTTATAAATAGCAGAACACACGGTTTCTTAGCTCTATTTTCTGGCGATACAGGCGAAATTAAATCCGAAGTAAGAGAGCAAATCAATTTAAAGGTATCGGAGTGGCGAGAAGAGGGAAAGGCAGAAATTGTCCCTGGCGTATTGTTTATCGATGAAGTACATATGCTGGACATTGAATGTTTTTCATTCCTCAATCGTGCGTTAGAGAATGAAATGGCGCCAGTAGTAATTATGGCAACAAATCGAGGTATTACAAGAATTAGAGGAACCAATTATAAAAGTCCTCATGGAATTCCAATTGATTTATTAGATCGTATGATAATTGTTCCAACAATTCCTTATAAAGAATCGGAACTCAAAGAAATCTTAAAGATAAGATGCGAAGAAGAAGATTGTGAAATGTCTAATGATGCACTGTTAGTACTTACTCGTATCGCTCTTGAGACGTCCTTGAGATATGCGATTCAACTGATTACAATATCATCTCTCATTTGTCGAAAGAATAAAAATATAGAAATAAGCGTAGAAGATGTTAAGCGTGCATACACTTTATTTATGGATGAAAATCGATCCTCGCAATTTCTAAAAGCATATCAAGATAACTTTATGTTTTACGAATCAAGAGAACAATCGATGGAGCTTGCTTAATATAAGAATTTTTTTACATAAGATTATAATTTTTGCTAAGATAAAGAACCAATTTTGACGTGCAGTTCGAATTTGTTTTCAATTTCCAAGAGTATTTACTAGTATAATCAGTTTCCTTATCTTTAAATTCTTATTCTCTGCAATTCATTTTGTCAATTCACGTATTTTAACTTTAAATTATTAATAATATTTAAAATACAGCAGAAGTGTAAATTGTTTCTCTACATTTTATGTTCTATTTATAACGAATGATGTATATTTCTTTTAATTAAAATTATCTAAGAATTGAAATACTTAATTTTTATTTAAAGTGAAATTTTTAATATTCTAAGCAGTTTGCAAATTAAAGACCAATTACAGATGATCTATAGAATATACAGATGAGATCCCTAATGAAAACTACTTATTTGAAATTGTACCGCATACAATTTATATGTTGTATAATTTTCTTCGGTTCGATCTTATTGCGCAGTCAAAATTTATAAAAAAAAAATACTTTTAAAAAAATATTTATTTCCTTATTTATTTAATATTACATTAATTGAAGAAAAATTGTAAAAGTATATACAACAAAATAAGTTAATTGTAAGCCAAATTGAAACTCCTTTCATTTTCCTGCCGAAAACTCTGATGCATTTGATCGATTTGCTGTATCTTTTGGCTCAATAGATTTGTTTGCTGGACAAGCCATTGCAAACTATTCATGTGAGCATTAAGAATCTTTACTATTTGTACTATGGGATCGCTCGAGTCTTGGGCGCGATTCGCTTCATTCAGATGTTCTATAATTTCTTTAAGATCTTCTGACATCTGTTTCAATTGTGTATCTATGTTTTCGGCTAAGCGATACGTGTACTCGCGCTCAGGATCAGTTACGGACAGTAAGGCTAACTCTTTTTCAAGCGGTACTAAGCAGTCTTGTAACTCTTTCTGTTGACCAACCTGCAATAAGAAAACCGGTTAATCGACAAATTCCATGTTAACGTGTGAACTATCTTTTTGGCGTTAACAGAATCTTACTCACAACATAATCTAATTCATGCTCAAGTTGTTGTTGTTCCAATTTCACTCTTTCTACTTCCTGATTTAAAGTTACAATTTTTTCACCATTCCCTATAAGTAATCTATCCCATGCATTGATTTGCGTCGCTTGATTAACAAAAACCTTCTCTTGTTCTTCCAATTCAAGGGTCCACTTATTTATCGACTCCTCTAATTGACAAAAATTGATAGCACCAGGTGGTCTACTCGCTGACGATGTGGTTACGCTAAATAAAAAGTTTTCATAATACAATACAAAATATTAAAAAGTCTAGTTGTTATATTTATATAACAATTTATAAGCATCTTTTGCTAATGAAAACTTTTCACCTAAATTTTGTGCCTAAATAATTCATGTAGGCGTGTAAATATTTAACAAATTAAAAATACATTAAATATACAGAAAATATTAGATACACATCCAATTTTTTGTTTTCAATATTTTTATTTTTAATGTACAATATAATTTCATGTTATAAAATGGTAATAAATTCTTATAAATTAATAAAATTTTTATAATATTTTATAATGAAAAAGACATTTTGTATAAAACTTAACTTTCATTATAATAATTTTAGAATACTCTATTTGAAATTCTATTTATTACTTAACATAATATCTAATAAAATAATTGCCAATATGTTTTCATTATAGTATTAATTTCAAATTATTAAAAAACTAAATTTTAAAGTAGGTATAGCTGATCTGAAAAAAGAAAAATTATTTTATATGTATCAATGTTCAAACATTTATGTAAAATTATACTTGTAATTTAGAAAATATCAGTATTATAGATTATGAAGTTACTCAATTTTATATGGATTTATTAAAATTCATAATAGTATAATTAGGAAATAATTATTGATATCAGCAAAGACATTAATATATTGACAAATTTTAATTTGATATAATTTATGAACTTTTAATTATTCCGACTTTATATTGAGAAATACATTTAATGCTCGCTTGCTGAAATTAAGTAGCATACCATTATTGTCATACTATTTTCAGATTATTTGAACTGTCAAACAGAATTATTATCCAATTCTGTATTATTAGTATCAATGAAGCGTTAAGTTAGTTTGTTTAATTGTGAAAGAATAGTAGTAATGCAATAATGTTATCGCAAAGCTACTTCATTTCAAATGTTATATATTAAATAAACGAGCACTTAATTAATTAATTGTAGATATTTCAACAGAAATATATTTAGAAAAGTAAGATTTTACAATCATAAGAAGTTAATGAACTATTTGAAGTAAACGATTTATTCTTTATTTTTTCCAAAAATTAAAAAATTATACATATATATATATTTAAATTTATATTTAAAATATAAAAAATCTCAGTTGTAAAAATTAATTGGAAATAAATATAATGTAAATCTTATATTCTATGAAACAATAAACTAATAAAAATTGCTTATTTACGTTGTTATTGTGCCTAATGAAGTTTGTGGTTGGCTTGCAGAAGTGATAGTGGTAGATGCTGGTATAGAAGTAGTTTTTGGCAATATTAAACCAGTAGGTACAGTGGTTGAAGCAACATATCCCAAACTATATCCTGAGCTAGACGTCGATGAGTTGCTTCCCAAATTAAATCCACTCGATGTTGTTGTGGTTGAGCTGTTTAAATTAAAGGATGGCGTTGTTGCAGGAGCTGTATTAGACAAACTAAATCCCGATGCGGTAGTTACAGCAGCACCTAAATTAAATCCAGTACCCATTGTCGTAATCGAGGTTGTGGTTGCTGTAGAAGCACCTATTCCAAATCCTAAATAAACAAAGAGTTAGTGACTATTTGGTCAGATGTTTAAAATCTTTCTGGAAACTAACCTCCACCTAGAGACAGAGATGTTCCAGCGGCGGATGTGGTTGCAGGAGTATTAGAAGTTAAATTAAAGCTCGGTGCTGGAACACCAAAATTTATGGTTGCTCCTGGCGTTGTGTTACTTTGAGTTTTTACGGGGAAGCTCATGATTTTGCAATTTTTAACGAACAAATAAAACCTTTACAATACTAAGTAGACAGTCAACAAACACAAGTGCATTGATTCTCCTTTACCATTAGAGGTTAGGAAATATTTCGGTTTCACATTTTTAACACTAGGTGGCTAACATTTTCATTATCGCTTATAGATTATGATGATCGATTGGATTAATTCAATTTCTGAAAATTCAATAGTTTTTACTTTTATACATAATTACATTAAAATGCTGTAACTCTTAAATATAATTATTTAAGATACATTATAAACCCACAATAATATCAGAAGTTTTCAGAGTATTATGATCCTCAAATGCAAGGCTTTTATTCGTTAAATTTTCAACCCTTAAGACTTGCAGTTTGGCATTTTTTTTTGAAAATTCATAGGCTATTATTAATAGCATACAGTATGTATTCTAAAATATAATGTACAAACTATACTTCTTATCTTGTAAGCTGTGATTAGTTTACAAGCGATCGTAGAACTTTTGTCGGCTGTTCTGCGTCCCTCTCTTAATTTTTTTTTTTTTTACACGCGACGTTAAACATTCAACATTATTCCTTTCAACATTGAAATTTGTGTTAAGGATTTTAATAATATGTATTTAATGGTCGAAAGTAGAGATATTTGCGAACTAATTTATGAACAATAAAATTTTACTATTTTTAAGTAATGCAAATAGAGCAGAGTAAAAAAATTAATATATTAATAACCAAATATATATATATAAATATAAATGTACATAAATTTTTGTCTACCAATGAGTCCAGGTTTTTTTTTCTTTTCTTTTTTTTTTTTTTTAACACGAAAAATACAATGAACGAGAATATGCTGGTTTCGAATTTTTAGTTGAGCAAACGTGTAAGGGACTATTTTAATTGTGAGGCGCACTCTAGTTAATTCGTTATTAGACGAATCTCCGTGTTAAATTTTGAAACAAAAAGTTACATTACAAGCTTGAATAACATGGCATTTATTTGCCTTATTTTAAGCTTTGCATTCTTATCTACTGCTGCGTCTTCTTTGGTTTCTCCACCAAAATCCGCTATAGTTATTGCATTTGAAGATGCATATGACTTGTCGTTACTTGCTAATACAATCTCAGATCTTGGAACAGAGACTACTCTTGTACTACCATTTGAAGAAAATAATTATTATGAACATTTAATATCGGTGGAAGTGATAAGAATCAATGCTAGTCTTAAGTCAAGTGATAGTAACGATGTTAAAGCTTTAAGGCTCTGCGAAAGCTTTATTACTGATTCTAATATATTACAACATGTTAAATTAGTACAGCCAACATTTATTATCTTCCCAGCAGTCAGGTACATTCATTTTTATTTCAATTATACCAATTATACAGGCCAAACAAATATTATACAGCCAATTTAATGGATTTTAATTTGTAACATTTGCAATTAACATTTGTACTGTAATGTTTAATTTGCTTTAAACAACTTGGTCAATTAAAGAAATATGGATAAAATCTTGTGCTTATTTGATGTACGCGTAAACCATTGTAACAAAGTATAAATTTGGATTAATTCTTTGCTCAAATACAAATTTCTTATTATATTATAGTATATATATATATATAAAGTCTGTAATCTTATGTAAAGTTATATTAAAAAATGTATTAATATTGTTTATATTGTTTATAAATTGCTCGCGTGTGAATTAAAATCAACTTAATCGTTGCAATTAAAATGTATTAACAATATAAAATATGTGCTCTTATTTTAGAAACTGAAATGGAATTTTGAGTATTATTTTATTTTTAGGCACGACGCGTGTCTATTACCATGGGCAGTCTCCATATCTGCGATACCTGTTATATGGGCTCGAGGCTATTACGAGGAGTTATATGCATTTATCAAAACGGGAATGGCTTTGCCAATACATGAAACTGGTTTTATACAGAGCTTTATAGAAAATTTGAATCTAAAGTACTTTTTGTATACTTTAGAAAATAATTACGTAGTTCCAGTTCAAAGACTGATGCTCAAAAAAATACCTCAAGTTGATACTACAATTACTAATTTATATTCTACCGCGCAATTAATTTTGTGGGGTGCAGATCCAATTTTAAGAATGAATTCTGCACTATTAACGCAATTAGTGGCTGAGGTATAATGAATAAATTTTATTTGATTACTTTCTCATTCTGATGATAATATGATTTATACACTTTCAAATTTACAAAATCTATTGCACTTTTAGACTTTTAAAGTTTAAAGCATTATCTTTGAAACTTTTTATTTTATGTTTTGACACTCGGACTATTTCAATAATATTATTTGAATTGCATTTGTATTATACAAGCTCATTCAATTAGTATGCAATTACATAATAAAGTCAAACGAGGATAAATTACTTTTTAAAATTATTCTTTCCAAAGTTTAGTTTTCGTTACTGTATAAAGTACATTAAATTATTTATTTGTAGATTGGATGTCATCATTGTCGTGGATCCCAACCGCTACCATCCGATATTCAAAAAGAATTAATTGAATTCAAAGCGGGCACTATTGTTATACTTTTAGATAAGGATCACGATTCATTGGTACGAGCTATTGCACAAAAGTTACCAAACGATAGACAAGGATTGGCCGTAATATGGAAAAATAAATATGCAAGACTGCACAATAAGCCAAATAATCTTTTTATTCATAAAGATGTTGATAGGCAAGATCTTATAGGTAAATGGCAAATGTATAAGATAATTGAAATTACAAGCACTTAATGTTAAATATTTTATTTTGAAATTACTAAGTAAATACTTTAAGCCTTACATTAAGCCTTACGAAGGCCTTTAAGAAGAAAGAAAAGAATTTAGCACTAAATTTTGAAGTTCATGTAAATATCTCTTCATAAACAAGTCGTCTTGATTAGGAGGCATTTTTGATTAATGACGCAGACAGTAATTATTCATTAAATAATTGTTGATAATATGAGAATTTGTTTTGCAGGTTATTCAAGGACAAGAATGGTTTTAAGTCACTGCACTGATTCTGAGTTCCTTGAGAGCGCTTTCCATGGCACTCCGATCATATGCTTTCCCAGAACTACGGATGAAAAACGAAATGCTCAGAGAGCACTGGAGCTCGGGTTTGCCTATATGGAGAGAGTTGAAGCGATGTCGGATACTGTAATTGAGATGATAAAAAGTATTCACGAGAATACGAAGTATCGGGAAAGCGCAAGACTCGTGTCGCAGGCGATTCGTGATAGATCAAATCATGCAATGGATCGGATACAATATTGGCTTGGTTATGTAGCTAGGCACAATGGGGAGGGGAAAAATCTACTGATACCAAAAAGAGTATCGACATACAGTGAGATTCTTCAAGCGGTCGCTGGATTTCTTGTTGGTGTTTTTTTCACTGCTCTCATGACCATTCTCTTTTTCATGACTCAACACATTACCGAATCTCAAAGTAAGAAAGAGCCAAAGAAGAAGCACAGAAAATAATTACTAATAAAGAGCTAACTAATAAAGAGCTAAACTGTATTTTTCAACCATGACTAATTTCACGTAGTTATAGTAATATTTTGGATTATAATTAACTCATTAGGTCATTGAATATATTTTTTCTTTTGTTCCTTTACAATGTTTATTGTTATTTATTGTTTTTCATGTATAAAATACTTGGAGTACGAATAAAACAATTCTGTATTATTATTTTACATTTAAATTTAATTTCTTAATACTTGGATATTTGAAATAGTTATTTTTGTTATAGCTGAATATATAATTTAATTTTATACGCATATATGTAAATTTTTGATAAATAAATTTTTTACAATTATTCAAATGCGAACTCTATATACTTTATACTTACGCATGGTAATGGTGTTGTGGGATAATAAATAAAAACAAGGTGCATTTTTTACATTTGTATTCATAAATACACTTATAAGTATACAGGTCATGCATGCATTTAATATATATATATAGTGTATATATACGTATATATATATATACATATACATATACATATATACATATACATATACATATATATACATATACATATACATAAATATATAAATATAAATATAAATATAAATTAATAAATATATGTGTGTATATATATATATATGTATATAAAGGTATGGGTGTATGCGTGTGTATGTATGCATATACGTATGTATGTTTATATGCATATACGTATCGTTACTTTAATAAATAATTGAGAATTATGTATGCCTAGATGGTTTTAACAGTAGAAAAAGTTTTGATTATGAATATCGTATATAATCATAAGGAAAATAAATTACTATTATTTTTCAATACTGCACTTTTTATATATGATCATTAAAACGAGTACTTGCTCGCTCGTATTCGCTTCCAGACAAGAGTAAGTTTGATCGGGACGACAGTTAATAATCAACTAAAGTTCATTATTTACGTGCTACTAGGTATTTTTACCGCCTTAATAATTACTATCAATTAATTAATTTGTTTCCTTAATGCTTTTATCCAAGAAAGATATACATTTGCATATATTTTGTATTCATTTGTAATATATCATATTACAAGCTTAAAATAAATTGTCTCTCTTCAATTTGCTATTATAATAGACTTTTTACTGCTCTAGTTTCAAGCTTACTACGACGAATAATTCATTTCTTACAATCATATCATTTAATAAGAAAGCTAATGGAAATATTTACTCGGCAATTTATTAACGTCAATTGGATCAATAAAACAAATATATATAATTCATAGGTAAAAATAACAAATTCAAGTTGGCTTATCGTATTTTTATACTTATAAGAAAATGTACAAATCGGTTAATAATTGAAGAACTAACGAAATACTTTATTTACATCCGATTAAGAAACTTTATATTCAATGGTATCTCTTGAATTGGATTAATTAAAGTATAATTTTGCTGTAATAATACAACTTTGTGTATAAAGTAATTTTCTCCGCAAAATGAAAAAGAAAAATGAAAAAAAAATGAAAAAAAAATATTTCAAAATACTGAAATGAAATAAAGATTTTTCAATTTTAATCGTTAATAATAATTTTACATTTTATGAATAAACATTAACGAATGTTCAATTTTATTTAATTAAATAAGAATGGAATAAAAGCTGTTTTCAGGATAAACGAGTCTGATTATATGTAACATACCATAACATAATTAAGTCCATCCAAGAAAAAGTTTCGTTTGTACATTCAATATATTTTCATTGTGTATTATAGTCTAATTCATATGTTATATAGTGGTATTAGAGTCCAGGTAATATATCGTTTTAAATTTTGAAGATTACATTATTAATAAAAAAAAAAATTAATAATATAGTTAATACTTTGTTTTTTTTTTTTTAATGTTATAATATATATGTATATATGTATATATATATATGTATAATAATTAAATTCGGTCTTTCTTTATAAGCAAACTAATTATAGCATAGCTTGTCAATCGATATAATATATAGTTTTTTAAGTGTATATTCTTCTTATAATTAATTTGCTCTTATTATTGATTTTTTAAAATAAAGTTTTCGCACAACGAATAGATTTTTTTCTTAAAAAGTAATTTCGAAAATATTATGCCACATCATATGGTAAAGATTTCTCACGTATTCTTTGTTACGTGAAAGAGGAATGAAAATGAAAGAAATAGCGATATCGATGCACTTTACAGTTTAGAATCGTAAGTTAGACTGAAGCGTTACTTTTTTTCGAAATAGATTAAATTAAGAGTTAAGAATTAAAAGAGCTCTTTGACACTGCAAGCGATTAAGTTTGCGCCAATATATTTATATAAATACGTTGAAAGGTAAAAAATTGAAATATGTACATTCCCTTGGCATTTGACGTCGTCTCATCATTCGGCTACTTGGCTTTGCATGTGTGCCAATTTACATACACTTTAATGTTAGAACAACAAAATTATAAACCTAGAGTTGATTAAAACATAGTAAAAGACTACAGTAATTTCATTTATGTAAGCATAAAACTAAATTTACGAAAATGACCAAAAATAGCTTTTGAATGCAGTCGCGAAGCTGTCCCTCTAAATATGCATATAAATTCGTATAATAGCCTCCTTTTCTTCTTCCTTATTCTCCCTTTCACGCTCTCTTTATCACTCTTTCTTACATATTCTCTTCAGTATCCCCTCACTCCCCCCTCTCCCCTTCCTCCCCCTCTCCTCTCATTCACATTCTCATTCTCATTCGCATTTGGCAATAACGTGGCCCGGTCTCTATTGATCGTAAAATCGGCAGCTAATATTGAGTTTATATAAGAATAAAAAGTAAGAACGAGCAATTGTAATAGAGTCGGCACAGTCGCGGGTTAAAGTTAAGCTTGGCCGTTAATTTTTATACAGAGCGATGAAACATAAAAGTCCACTCTCTTCTCGTGCACGTTCACACGCGCGCACCCACGGACGCGCCCGGGAGTCGTGGCCTTGGTCGTCCTTGGCGTCCTTAGTTGCACACGTGCTCCTCCCGCGTGTGCTTGCAAAGCTCGCATTTGACGTCGCAGCACCAGACGAAGCGGCAGTTGCACTTCTCGATGACGTCACGCACGCGGGTCTGGTAGCCCCGGCCGCAGCAGAGCAGCCGACATCCGTCGAGGCCCAGGCTTGTTCGGTTGCAGATGCGGCCCCTCGTCCCCGGTATGCCCAGTCTGTCGCATAAGCAAACAAGAACATCGCTAAACACATGCCATCATTCCCAATCTCGACTCCCCTCTCCCCTCCTCAACCCGACGCTCGCGTGGCTACGACGGGGCTCTCTCGTCGTTCGATTGGTAAACGAACGAGACGAAGGCCCGGGCTGGTGACGATAGAGGCTGGCCGGCCTCCACAATTAATTCGGGGCGCCCGAGTGCATTTTCTTTGACCTCACTCAAGTTTTAATCCGTTCGTCTAATAGGGCTTTTAATCGTTCGGCTTAGCTTAGCCCCACCATTAGCTCCTATTACGAAATTCAGCTAGGAATTGGGTGTAATGTTGGTTCAAGGGACAAGAGCTGTTGATGTCGATCGAGCATATCGGTATCATCGTCATTAATTGGAAGAGGTGGCGTTGTATCATCGTCGTACAATGTAAACGGCCAATTGGAAATAAAATCAGGAGGAAGCGAGATAAAGATTGTCATTTATTTAATTGGCAGAGCAACAATAGGCTCGAAGGACTTTGTTAAAGCCATTGGTAGGAAGGCAAGGAGGATAACGAGGGAATTCGCTAAAGTTGAAGTTCAAGTTGATTCGTTGAAAATAGAAAAGCAATAATGAACGGGGCGCTCGATCGATGACTAGTCGTATCGAGAGGCAGGGAATTTAATTTATGCATAATTAAGGAGTGGCAACAGGTGTCTTGAGCAGCGATTCCTCGAAAGAGATTAAAGCACCGAGCGTTGAGAAGCCGAAGAAGGAGTGGATAGAGTCGAGGACAAATAAGTACCGGTAATCTAAAGCTGCAATGACTTGTGCCTATAAAGAAAAGCCCAACTCCTCACCAGATTCCCTCGAGATTTCAATGGCGAAAAATGTAAAATGTGCCCCGCCCCCCAACCACGGCCAAGGCGGATTGCCGAGTAGCCATCATTAAGCTCCAGGAGTCGAAGCGCGGGGAAAGTAAATTTGCAAGCCAGAGAGGCTCGCTCCTTGGGCGACGCACTTACGTGAGGTTGCGCTCGCAGTAGTCGGGGCTGTCCTCGAGGAAGACGAGGTCGGTCTTGTTGGGCCGTTTGAGCTCCGGTCTGGCGGGCCTGAGGCGGGCCGGCCGGTGACTACCCCGCTGGGCCAAGCGCACCAGGGCCGCGCCCTCGTGGAGTTGAGCCAGGGCGTTCCCGGCCGAGCGGAAGGTTGGCAGCCTGCGCCAGCAGACGCGCACGCTACACGAGCCAGACATGCCTGCAAACCACCAACACTCGTTGTTAGTCTTTGGCCAGCTCTCCAGACTCCTGAGATTGGCTAGTGCTTTTTGTGGCCAAAGGCCTTAATCTCTGATCCGAGTATCCGTCGGACCCGGGAAATGCACGTGCCGCTTCATTCGCTATTTCCTCGATTTCCTCGATTTTCAGCGAGTCAACTCCCATGTGCATATTCAAGTACGGAGCCTGGCTTCTTTTGAGCCGAGCGTAGCGATGAAGGCCAATTACAGCGAGGAGCGTCTTCGAGTCTTAGCGGCCGGACTTCTTTGCCGACCCTTAATGAAGCTCTTGAGTAAGGCGTGGACGAGGAAAGTGTTTTTTGTCTTGGGAGGTGAAAAAGTTCAAGAGAAAGTAGCCTGGAGGAGGCCCACTCTGAAGGGCCGTACTCACCGTGACACTTGCAGACTCGCTGCATACGAGAGCGGACGGCGCGCCTCCCGGCCTCGCTGTCGTGTTTCCTCATGAGGAGGCCGGCTAGACCCTGGGGTCCGTGGGCCGCTCCGTACTTAATTGGCTCCTCGCCCGCCTCCGACCACTCACGTGAGAATCTCTCCCCAAAGTGGATGTCCTGTCGATCATCGAGAGGTTAGTCAGAGACGGAATCGCGGCGCCGCGTCCGGCTGTCTGGGAGTGGGGGTGGGGGAGAGGGAAGGTTGCGCGTCCCTCGTTTAGGTAATCAAGCTCCCCCAGGGTTTCCAAAGACTTTTGTTTCCCACGAGAAGCGTTGCTCGAGCTGCTCGCGATGCTGCTCGCAAGGAGCCTCAAAGACAGAATGGGATAATTGCTCGAAACTTGCAATCGCCGCTCATTTAGATTGGAAATTGCTTATGTAGCCGTTTTGAATGGAGAGCCGAGCGAGATCGCTGCATTTATTATTGCGTCATTGGGTTACAACTCGACGTTGTAATGTGCAGATGTTACTCGTATGAAGCGAACGTAAGAGAATATTATCGTAGAGTTTTGGTGAGTGGAGGCAGTTTTATTTAAAGGTGAAGTGCCCGTAATTTTAAGTATGTGTGACAAAACAGTTTGACAAAACTTCGAAAGGACAGGCGTAATGGGCGTTCGGCTCAAGAGCTCCCATGACATTAAGTTAAGAGTTTGTGAATAGTGGAGCAAGACGAAATACATGTTTGTCTCTCTCGAGTATAACAATGTTTGTTTGCCGCTTATCGCAATTTTCTTGTTGACTAATGGCATTTAGCTTACTGCGCAATTGTACACCAATTTGAGGAAAAGGATTTGCCACTTTCTTTGCCATCCTCGTCGTGGCCGTATTTTTAGTCATTTTTACCGGCCCCTTTGCGACGTTTGCGATCATCAGTGTCAGATGTGCCAGCTCGAAAAGATCGAGATTTCGCGTAAATTGTCGGATTACGGCAATAACTTTTTCCGATCTACTTCAACTAAATGGATTCTCGTTATTTATTCAATAATTTTCATGTATCCTTTCAATGACTAAATAATGTTATTTTCTTTATCGAGGTGTAAAAATAGTTTTGTTATTATATTTAAATATCATGCCAAGAATTTCACTATCTTTGCTATAATAAGCAAGAGTTGGGCTATCATTATGAAACAAATAGTATTAGAAACGCTTTAAACATTTTGTAGAAAAGAAACTCATTAATTTAAAGCTTTGTAATGAAATTATACGGATAATGAAATTAAGCATCATTAATTTGAATCTGAAAACGATAGAACTGTATACATACATACACACATATATATATATATATACATTGTTGTACGAGTTTTTATACGATGAATCTGCGTTAATCGTATCTAATAAATCACATTCATTTTAATTTTATAATCTTACATTTAATTATGGGTAAATATTATGTACGTTAACTTCAAAAGATTACATGAAATGTCGAATTTTTATTTTTGCCAAATAAACAAAGTAATGCTAGTTTACATCTTAATTGATTAATGAAAAAAAAAAATTTATCATAAAGATTAACGATGAAATGTGCAAACTTTTTATGTGGAAATTAATAGAAATTAATACATTTATAATTGTCGTGTAGACAGCATGTTTAAGCAACGACTTTCTATTTTTTTTTTTTTTTATTGAAATTGCGAATATCATCTATTATTATATTTCTATGTAAGACTCCAATGTATTAAAAGAAAGAAAAAATGAAACAACAAAAATGGTGTCGTTATTGAAAATATTATTAACACGTTTAAAATTAACTTTAGATTATCATTTCAAAAGACCTAGAATACTTGTGTAGGTAATATAAATAATTTGCCGAGGAAGCAGTGGCATAAAAGAGAAATTATCGGGAGAAAATACGCAAGAAACCTGAGCCTCGTTCGAGCGTTTAATTGAATAAAATAATTAAAAAGAGATGTATTTGTATAAGTGGAAATTAAGAGAAAAGTGTATCGTAAAGAATGAACGTTAGTCTTGAAATCGGCGACCATTGTGAAGTATAAATGCGAATTTATAAGATAATGAAAGATATTTTTTTCATAATTCTGATTCAGAATTCTTTTAACGTTGAATAGTAGAAAACTTTACAATATTATATTGATTTCAGTATGCTTATTAATTTTATTTATTTTCAAACCTTTTTCTTTTTTTTACGAGTATTCATATGATACAGTATTTAACAATAATTGTAAATTTAGAACTAGACTCCATGCATTTTTAACGCATAATATTATTTGCTCGTGTTATGCTTATTCGTATGTGTTATTTAAATGTAACTGTACGTTAATTTAATATACTCGAGTAATTGAAATTATGCATATAGTCATGAAGTCCCACTTCATTTAAACAGTTACTGTTGTCTATTCATGAACAAGTTCTTCATTACAAATGCAAATTAATTTTACTATCAATATCATTATTTATTATGAATGTTATTTAATGCAATAATTATTTAAATAAGTGACTAATAAATATTCTGCTTCTTATCGAACGTAAGGACTAGTTTGTATTTAAAAAGAGACTCTATGTACTGTAGATACAAAGTAATGAGTTTTTCGATTTTTCCCTTACATATAATAAAAAGTTTCATGGCAAAATTTTGACACTCTGACAAATAAAGAATGGAAATAATAATTATCCAACTAGGTGTGTTGTTGTATAGTGATTTTTTTGTGGTTTTATAATTTGGTAATGATAAATGATGTGGAAGGTTTGATCTTGACCATTCCATGAAAAATATTTATTATTTAAATGCTACTTTATTAAAAATAACAATGCTGATTTATATTTAATATCTTTAATGAAGGTAATTGTTCAGATTGTACGAGAAAAAGAATCAAAGCTTTAACGAATATATTACATGAATATTTTCTTAAAAAAAGAAGTAAGATGTATTTGAAGATCTATGAAAGCACAACTTGATAATAATAATAATAATAATAACAACAAGTTATAAAGTTTCGAAGACACAGACAATTATTTATTAAATGTGAATCGCGGTGAAAGTAAGTGATGACGTTGAGAAAGGCATTTAAAAATTATTTAAATTTAACAAGAATAACTAATTTAACAAGAATAAAGAGAAATTTAACAAGAAGTTTTAACATGTGGCCATTAATAACGTAAAACGAGAAGATTCTTTAATTAAATTCTACGTTACATAGATTGATGTCCTCGCTGGTTATACAACTGTCAAGTAAACAACATTTAACCCTCGAATTAAAGTTTCATAAGAAATATGCCCAAACTATTCCAATTAATTCCTTCTTGCTCGTGGAAAAGTCATCTTCGTCTCTAACATTACCGATTCCTCGTTATAATAATTTGGGATTTGAATGCAGTGGTGGTAAAAGCTTAAGTGACTTGTATTTTTCGAGAAGCTAGCAGGCCTTGTTGACAGCGACATTACAGCGACGTTGACACTAATGCATAACAAAGCAAGAATCGACAAAAAAAAATCAAGATGTCATGTGAGCAGAGAGCAAGGAAGTGAGTAAAACGGATGCATTTCGCGTGAACAGGTGACCCTTTGTAGACATCGCAAGCTTACAAGAAGATTAAGGCGACTAAGCTTATTAAGTTACGACAACCCTCCGATTACCGCGCCCATAACAAGCGAGCGAGAAGGAGAGAGAGCGAGAGCCTGACGAGTGTCGACGGCCAAAGCCCGTTACACAATGGTTGACGATCGAACGATCTCACCCTTCTTCTTTCTCTCCTTCTTCTTTCTCTTCTCCTTCTCTCTCCACTCACCCCAGGTACTTTATCCCCGTATCACGGCTTCCATTGCTCTTTTTCTAAAGGCTCGAGTCTTTTGTTTCATGGGCATATTATCTTTTTAAAAGAATAACTGCACGTCACATGTTTCGTGCGCTAGATATTTAGAAGTCAGCCACGTACATTTTTCGCTCCTCGCGAGTTTTAACTAATATTTTTACACGTCAAATACCTTTCAAATGTGCCTTACCTGCGCCCTTACACAAGCTAAACGAGAATTTCACATTGGCTGCTATTTCGTGGCATTTCATTGCGAATCCGCGCAATATTTTTATCGCGAATGTTACTTTCGACGCGAATGGGAAAGATTGATTTGCCATAATTATTATCTGCCAAATGAATATTTGGCTTTCAGAGCCCAAGATACGCCACAACTTTAATACCTCGTAACTTGGCAAGTACTGCAATCCACAATTCAATCTGCATTCGTAATTATGATAGATTTTATATACACGTAATATAGTTTATTAATGTAAACAAAGCGATAGAAATTGGCGCGATAAATGTACAACGTAACGTTCGAGCATTTATCACTTCATAAATGTAGAAAGAAACGCGCTGGCCAATTGGTATTTAATTTAACTTTCATTCAATTTAACTCGTAACCGTGAATCGAATATTCGTAATCATTCAACGGTAATAAGTGTGCGATACATTTGCTCGAAGGTCAGCTGTATATTCTAATATTCTCCCGGATGAATATCGTAAAATGCAATTCAATATATTCATTCCTCGTCCAATTCCTCGCCTAGCTTCAATAATTTTATGCGCGAAACTTTTTCACCTACATCCACGCACATTGATCAAATAATTTTTACGCTCTAATTACGTTCCCGAGAGATCCAACTATACGCTGCTTATTATTTCGGTCGATTATTTGTTTTTGTTTTTTTGTTTTTGCTTTTTTTTGTTTTTTGTTTCGATAAGGCTAAAGAATGGCAGCTAGTCAGACAATTAGAAAAAGCTGGGGGAAGAAATGAAAGAAGCTAGCGCTCGCTTATCAATCAAGCTAAAAGCTTGGATTGGCCGAAAGCATTGGCGGTCTTAAATAATTCACGACTAGTCGGCAAACATTGAGAATAGGCTTTTCTGCTTCCCACAGTCGAATGGTATGACCCTTGGAACTTGGAATAATGCCGCGCGTGTATTGTGCGCCTCCTAGCACCGCGAAACTAACAAGCCGATTCGCAAACGAGAGCGAGCGAGAGACGGCGAGAGAGGGAGGGTGAAGGGAGGGAGGGAAAGGGAGATAAGAAAACCGCACGCGAGTTTTGCGGTCTTCTGGGTGAGCTTTCGATGCTAAACAGATAAAGGGGAAATCGTCTCAGTGGTAAGTCTTCGTGTCATGCGTCTTTGTCTCTCTTAACAAGGGTAAATCATTGCCGCGACGATGCCTCCTCTTTCATTATATTAGCCAAGACGGCCACGAATCTTTCTTCTTTCTTTCTTCTGCTTATTTCATTTCTATAATGCGCTTATATTTCCTACTGTGGCCCACTGCTAATTCAGAGTTGGCCCAATTAAACTTAATGCTTCGATATCTCTTCGATACCTCTTCAATGTCTCCTCAATATGTCTCTAAGGAGAGGCACGAGGGTCACGTGACAAATAATAACGATGCCGTTCAGCTACTAAATTTAGGAAAGTTGCAAAGATTGGGTCATCGGCAAATGTCGTCTCTTCAAACTTTATTATTTTTTTTCCTTTCCAACAAACTATATATTTGTTATCGACTTTTACGAAAACTACATACTCACTCGACAAATTATTATCAAAGTATTGTTCATCGTAGGCGGTGTTTTATAATATCTTTGTTATTGAATTTTGCAGCGCGTGGACAGTGAATAAAGAAGCGTCTCGGTTTCGAACGATTACTTGACAAATTACGAGATAATAAGACTTGAAGCCTGTAAATTCGAAATATTCATCTCATTTTTCCGCAGAATTTACGATATTTATATTGCAATCAACATTTTTTTATAGACATAAACGAGGACATATTTCAAGCATAAATCCTTCGTCTCTTCTTCGAGCGCATTACCAGGCACATCGAGTACCTAAAAACTCTATCCTCACCCCCTACATTTAAGAGTTGCGTTAAAAATAATTTTCACGCCCATCTCTTTATGTCTTCTCGTTTATCCCCGATTTAACGAAATTCCATATATCTCGCGGCATTTCCCATCGATCTTATTCCGCAGGCGCTCGCAATTGCAATGTGACGCCGATAATGACTGGAACGGTCACGCGGCAGAGTCCCAGACTGAATTCCGAAAGTCTTGGAGGAAAATATTCGAGACACTTGCAGTACTACGGACTTGGGTGGGCTACTTTAGGGTATGGAGGCTCGGTGCCGTTACCTCGCTGCATCCGCCCCACTGCCAATTGCTGGAGTGCTGCCTCGTCCTGACTCGGTTGTCGCAGGAGCAGTCGGTGAGTTCACCCCTGGAGCAGGCGCGGGTGACGCTGTAGGCGACTCCCGCCGCCGATACGGCGTACACGAACGCCGCCTCCCGGCTGTCTGCAAACATGCGTGGCCAAATGCGTTAAGTTACGCTAATTAGCGAATCGCCGAGGTGGAGCGCCTGGGCTGGGGTGGGGTGGGGGTGGTGGGTGGGTGGTGGGTGGGGGGTATTGTCTTCAGCGAGAGAGTTGGGGAGTGACGTTTGCCTCGGTATTAATGGACTTTTGCATTAAGCAAGTGGCCTGTCCACTTACCATCTCGTACTTGGTCAACTTGGATAAATACTTTTTATTATTTTACTTTACTGGGGCAATAATGTTATCTTGCCAAATTTTTCAATTGCAATTTCGTGTCAAGTTTTGATCTGTTTGATCTACGAGATTGGTTGGGTTTCGAGCAATTTTCGCGAAACTATTACTACGCGTTGCGTCATAGTCGTTGCGATGTCACGGATTTAAAGTAATCATTACGCGCGCTTATTACTTAAAGTGCGAATCTGCTTATAAAACTTTACTTACTGACGTGCATAACACCGCCGAAAACATTATCGGCATTATCTGGATTTATCGTGCAGTTCCATCGTGCGGATTTGAATTGATGTTGACATTCTTCGATGGCTAATCTTGCCCCTGCACCGATTGCCTGTAAAGTGCAAAATTTTGTATTTCTTCTCTTTCCTTCCCCCATTGAGATAATAATATAACAAAATAGATTCTGTGCCCTTCGATAGACATATGCAAATGGATAATCTGCGAAGGGCTGGTCATTGATATGGACATTTAAAGCAATACGAAGGGTTTAATATCGGGTTTAATAAAAGGTAGTTAAGTAATAAGATAAACTTGGAGATGAAAAGCGAGGAGAAGGTGAAAAAGAAAAAGAAAACATAGCACAATTCTTAAAATTTTAAGTCCTAATAAAGGAGGAGTGAACAAATGAATCTAGCCGTTAGCGTAGTTTTACTGTACTTTTAGTTATTACACGCATAATACCATGCTTTATGATATAATATTGTTTAACGACATTTGAAGCAGTAAGGCCAACGTATCACACACACGCATAAAAGTATCCCATAATCGCATCGAGGTATACTAAAAACAATATATATAAACATTATTTCACTGCAAAACAAATTGTTATTACGCGCATACAGTCGGAGAGAGAGATTTGAGCGGCCACAATGGGACGTAAAATTTCAAATTAATGAGAATAATAGCCGTGAACAATAATTCTTTATCTTGCGAGCAATATTTTTCATAGATAGTTATGACATTACCTTATGCACATTGAAAAGTGCCATTGGCAATGATTCGCTATAATCTTTTGGCGCTTTGTTCTTGAAATGAAATTTTCATAAAGCCGATAAGCTATCAAAGCCAAACCCAAAGTCTTTCCAATAAAACGCAGCGAAAGAAGCTAAAACCTAATTCATTTTTAATTACAGGGGCCATTTATCATCCAGGCTCATACACTCGGCTCATATAATAAAAAGCATCTTTTTCTCGGGGGCCTGTCGGACTCCTTTTCACGGCTTAACGTCCGTTTAACGCCGTCGCGACGCTTCTTTGAGAGAGTTTGACTTGAGTTTGAGAGCGAGAATGGCGCTCCAACAGGATCCCTCGTCCTCTCCGCTCAAATACTTTAGAGCTGCCAGTTTTATGGATCATTTGCGGCTTCCGTTTCTCAAAGATACTCGATTTCACTCGAGCTCCTCCCTAGCCCCGGCATATTATACATTTGGTTTCGTAGAATCGCGGCTTACCGAAAAACATTATCTCGTCAGGGCTACGTCCGAAGCCAGTGATGCCGATTGTAGGTAGCTAATTGATTGTTTGGTAATCGTCCCACAACCACACATTTCCTATAAAATATCCAACGCTATCTCGGCGTTTCCAAGAATCTCATTTTTTAAAAACCTCTTAATTCTCCCTCGAATCTCCCTCTTCCTCTAAACCGTTTCATTCTACGGAATTCCTTGTATTTTGTCTTTTTCTCTCTTTTTTTGTCTTTTTTTAATTAAGCCCGAATATACTTTCCGATTTGATAAATAAGCTTAAAATGATTTGCCGACCGAAAACAATGCTGCAAATAATTGGAATATATAAGCATTAGGCTTCTAAGCATTTAATTATACAATTGCATTATCACTATATCTGCAAGTGCTTGAGTCACATATTATTGTTAAAAATTTTCAATAAACGGTAAAACACCACGGATTTATTATAATATAAGGAAAGGAAATTGAATTTCAATGATGTAACGCAAAAGATCCAATTACCAAGCCATCTTTTCGCCTACTCACCCGAGTCCCCGAACTTTACCAGAAAACTTGACGGTTAATTGTAGTTAACCCTATTAAAATTACATACATAAAACAGGTAATTATATGCAAAAGCTACGTTGATAAAATTGAAAATATTTTTCTATTTCTTATTGATAATCGATCAGTTACTTCGAAACACATCCACCTACCCACCCACACAAACAACATAGTTTATCAATATACTTGCATTTTTTTTTACAATTGCGCTACAATATTTTTCGGCTTCTACAATATTAATTAATATTATGTCAAATTGATTATTAATTCATGAATTAATTATATTTTTACTTTTTTTTCTGAGATTCCGAGATGCTTAATGAAACTTATCGATAAAGTTATTAGTAGAGATTAAAGAAGACACATTTAGTGCGAGTAAATTGTCGAAGGTCTTACAATACTTGCATACAAGCATATTCTCAACAACCTTCACAACAGCTTAAATAAAATCTTTTTAACAAAACAAAATTTCTGAACTCATTTCTAAAGATAAAGTTTGCGACATCCCATTTATATTATTAATAATTTGTAGAAAATTTTAGTCTACTTTTAAAAAATTATAAATTAATTTCATATATATTTTTATTAAATCTAAGAGAAAATCGATTTAGTATTATGAGCTTATGGGCTTATTGCGTTTTTGAATTATTATAATATTAAATCTAATTCACATACAAATTTCATAATTCGAAGCAAATGATGAAATTTATGCAAATTCAATATTTATTATTAATATTTACTTTAATACTTTATTTATGGTGTGCCATACGAATTATTGAGATTTATTGTTGAAATTTTTTTTTAAACAAAATAAAATATCCGTACTTATGTAATAATGTGTATTTTATCTTCAGTTTTAATATTCAGAACGAAATTTCTATTTATTCTCCATGGATTTAGCGTAACGAAATATTTTCTCTGCAAGCATTTCCAAATTGCGAAAAATTCACACATATTACATACACTACGTGTATTTATGTCATTTTTCATCTGAATATGCATTTGAATAAAATCAATAACATTCTATTAATATAAAAATCAAACATATATTTTGTGTGTGTGTGTGTGTGGCTGCGTGTTTGTGGCTATGCACGGGCCGAACTGATCAAGTATTATTGTACAATAAAATGTTTATTGGTTAAGAGCTTATGTACGGTTTTAATATTTTTTATATTTTTTGTATTTACCAATATTTTAATTTTGAATAAATAGAATTTTAACAATCCATAAGTACGATATGTCACTGCAGTTTATAGTTTAATTTCATTAAATGCACATCCAGAAGTGACTCTAATGATTCTAATCTATGAAGCATAATTTTCTTTTTATTTATAATTTTCATACAAGTCTTTATACTCCTCTTTTATTAGTAAACGAATGTATTTTCTAAATTGGAGTAATACATAATTGAAACTGACTGCTCATCATTCAGCACATAAATAAGTTTACTCGTAACGTCTGAAATGTGCGCAGAATTAATATAGGTTTTACATAAAAACGTATACAAGTTAAAATGCAGATGTATGCTGGGCATTAAGAATGCTTATATAATATTATTAGGAAAATTCGTTAATTGTATTGCGCAGCGTCATCAATCAGCCAGATTAATAGTTTAGACTTATAACACCGTAACGTTGTCATCGTCTAATTTAATTGTAGTAAAAAGTAAGTGGAAAATATTAAAGGATATGTTAAGTCGGCAACTTAATTAATGGCGACTCTTTAAAATTCACGGTACACAAAGAATGAGATTAAATCTTATAATTAAATAGTATGGAAAAACTATCGTTTGTTGTCTGCTATTAATAACTGTCCTCTGAATACGGATTGCAATGTTTTAAGGTAAGCTTTCTCCAAGTGTACATCTTCCTTCAGCATAAATAATGCAGCGATCAGTCTAGATTAACAAGCGTAACAAGTGTAGGGAAGCGGGCAGGTAGGGTTGGATTTTCCGGTACCGGGAATAGATCGTTTGTACAACTAAGTGAAAGAAAGAAGAAAACTGGGGCAATAACGTGGTTGGCGAAAAAGCAAGTGGAAAATGTGAGCTATATATAGGTTGCTGTGTTGGGAGATCCGTCCCAGTGAGCCAGAAAAGTCTCGGTGGTGGGGGGTGGAGGGCGG
>JAPYYT010000783.1:0-72417 GCA_030522565.1 Ceratosolen corneri | reverse complement strand
TAAAAATGGAATTTCTTTGTTTTACTCATAGAATGCGTCATCTTGTGAACCTTAAGAAGTGACCTATTTTTTTAGCCTTGCATGATCTGAATGTTAATACGAATGTTAATGAAGAGAGTATCGTTTTCTACATGATCGAACATAATTTATTTATAAATTGGTAGCGTTCTTCGAATGATTTAGTTCACAGATGTAATTGAATATTTGCCTTATAATAATCGCTCAACTCGCTCAATGATACAAAGCTAACTTTCGTAACGACGTGCCATTAAATAGAAACAAAGTGTTTCATGGCTCAATTATACTTCGGGAACATTACATTAAATAGCATAAATAATTTGCAATGAGTAATACAAATGTAATATCATTATATCATATACTGCGTAAATGTGACCACTGTCTGTGTTTCAATCTTAGTATGCTATTCTCAAGTTTTAATTACTTTCTCTACTCAATGCTTTCTCAATATTAGATTCGCTTGCAACATATATAATTTGAATAAATAGCTCAATAAATAATTTATATTAATTTAAACGAGATACTTATGAATACGAAAAAATCAAGGAATGTACTGTAAAGGAATTTGTATTCGTAATACTGTGACTGTTCTTTCCTCTCTCTCCTTCCGTTCTCATAAGTCATGGTTGAAATTTTTTTTTACAATTAAATTTTATAAAAAATCTTATATAATTACAAAATAGTCTTCAAATGTACTATATCACTCTATATCTATAAATTATGCAGAATAATTAAAGCTATAAATTTGTTTAAGTATAATTTTTCCTGTAATTATCGTGTAATTTCAATAGGATTTAATGAGGTAAAATTTTTTTTATTTTTTAACCTATATCGGTTAATATTATTTTAAAAATTTTATATTATTATATATATTGAAAAAAATAATAATCTATAAAATTATATTCATTAAATTAAAGTATTTAAAAATAATAATAAATAAGAATATTATTTATAAAAGTTTTGTTACAATTATTCTGCACTGAGTTTATTATTAAAACTTAACGCTATAAAGATAGAGATTTTATTTTAATTTATTTAATTTTTAAACTTATTTTTATTTTTGAAGCTTACATGTAAAATTAACAAACTGTTACCTAATGAGTTTATTAAAAGACGGAATATTCTGAACTTTATTAATAGAAACTGTTTTTATATTTGACGATCTTATAATTAATCTCTGTAATAATTTTTCGACGAATTTGCCCGCCTAAGTGTAATTTTCTTACTAAAAATATAAAAGCTCTCGTAAAGTTTTTAATCTAGACTTACTGCAAATTATTGGAACTTTATTAATATAGTGCAAACTTATATTAGATTAATTCGAATCCCCTTTTCCAAACAATAAGTACTTCCTTTGAACAAAAATACACTTTTTGAAAATTAAATTTTTATATTTTTGGCAAAGTCCCTAATTATTCATTATTGAACTTCGTTTATTGACTTGTAAAAGTTTTACAATATAAGCATTTACATGAATAAATGAATGTTTATCAAAGTACATTTATCAATCACGGTAAACCACAATAATAACTTTTCCGATGGCTAATTATAATAAATCTAATAAATATACTATTTCAATTATGAATATTAATTATTATCAATTATTATAAATTTTTTATTATCGAAATAATTAATTAATGAAAAGATGATATCTTTTTTCTCAATAAAATATTATTTTCTAATTTTCTGAATGATTTTTATAAATGTTCAAAGAATTTCATTACTTACATAAAATATGATTACAAGCGTTGTTTAAATTTCTTATCGAATTATTATATACATTAAATCAAACTAATCATACTTTATTTGTATATTTTTAATTTTTATAGTACAAACAATCTTCATGCTAAGTGAACTAATCTACTTTATATATTGAATATTAAAAACTCAGTGTAATTGAATGTCAATTCTACAACAATATATGGCAAATAAATTTATTATTTTCAATTTTATTTTTGTTTTAAAATTTGTTTTAAAATCTTCTTATGGCTTACAAATAAAAATATAATAGTTAATTTATTTTATTGATAACTAATTGACAAAGATATACTACATATGTATACCATTTAAAATAAACGGCTAAAAAAATTGTATAGCAAAATTCATTTTCAAATTAATGGTTATTATATTTTTCAATTATATTTCAAACTTAGTTGAACTTTTAAATTTTAAATATTTAATATTAAAGACATAAATATTATTTTATATTATGTTGGATTTTAGAATGAAGAATGTCTATAAAATTGATTTGAATTTTTCGTAAAACACGATATAAATAGAACGTCTTGTTTTATTTCTTGTTTATAATTGTAATATTAAAAATAATGAGTATTAAAAAAATATATTCATTAAAGAGTGATAAATGTATTTAAATAAAGTATGCATTTAATATAGTTTACCAAAAGTTATTAGTATAGAGTTGTATACTTAAAAAAATGTTCATCTAAATAAGATTCGAACAAATATTAGAAATTTAACTTGAAATATCATCTATATTAAAATTAGTCTATAATGTTGATTTCGAAATTATTAAATTATTTTTTAAATAATTTAACATTATTCAGCATTTACCGATTAATAAACTATAAAAAATATCTATAATAAAATTGATTAAGCATTGATGAGTATATTCAAAATATCAAGATCTAATTACTTTAATATCTTTCAGCTATTTTCGGTTCTATTTTTCTTGATGCTCTACGTACTAGGGATTGGAAGTGGAATCGCGTTAACTGGAGGAATCATCAGTATCATCAATGATCAATTTCCTAACTGGAAGCACTGGTACATCGTCCTTGTCACATCGATTATTGGTTTTAGTGTTGGCACAATTTATTGCACACCAGTAAGACTTATCCCAAATTTATTATCTTCAATTTCTTAGAACATTATTACATCAACACATAATTTTCAATCTTAATCATACATAATTATATTGGCTTGATATAAGATAATAATTTGTAGATCGCTCGTATATCAAGGCCAATTTTTTCAATATAGATTAATATACTGTATCAATTAAAACATATAAAACATTACATTATTATTTTTATTGAAAATATAAAAAAAATTATAAATTTCATAAATCACTAGATAAGGTTTATCTAGTGACTTGTATCTAAATAACATGAGACAATGTATCATGATCACAATGAAATATGAGTATTTGTGTTTGAATTGTAGTTACTTTAATCAAACGGAATCTAGCATTACTAAATCAAACGGAATTGAATTAATTTGGTAATGAAAAAGTGCATCCGAAACAGTTATTTTGTCATAGTAAAAATTATTTTAATATTTCTGTGCATAATCATTAGAAATACTTAAAAATATATTGTAATTTTAATAATTAGAGTAGATGTATTTGGAAGAGAATACTATCAAATTATATTAACTGATGACAATGATATATCTACGATAAGTGTTTGTATATAATAAATATTGATACGACAAATTAATTATTAAGTTTGAGGACGTAATTTACGTAAGTAATAAATAACTTTCTACAATAATCAATTATGGAGATATGCAATGACTGGTATTGTAAAATTATCAAGAATTGTTCGATTCAAATTAATGGTTTGGCTTTGTACTTATTGAATTATAAATAATAACAGATTAATTTTTTTATTGCCTTTAATGATTATATAGTAGAAATATCATTGTAGTATTAAGTATTTTATTACGTAGATTTTTTCGGTTATATAAGATAATCTTAAATTACCTTTACAACAGGTGTACTTAAAATATCAAATTCACAAGCATTAAATAATTGTTAGTCGATGTTCTGTCGATAAAGTAAATTTTGTACGCAATCATAAACTGGATTTATTTTTATTTTTATGTTTTTCATAAAACAAATGTATTTACATTGTGCTAAGAGGATGGAAAATATATTTTTAAAACAACATTATCACATGATAATCCTAATAGTTATATTTGAAAATATATTTAAAACTTATTTTTATAAATATGTCAAAATTATTTATTTCGTTTTTGTAAATAATTATTTGAATACGATTAAAATGTTATCGTACAAAATAATTTTAAACAGATATATTTTTAATTTAATAACCAAAATTTTAATTAATTAAAATTGAACACGCATTTAAAAAAAATTTTCAATATTTCTATTCTTAATGTGTGATACATATAATGAAGTATGGATAATTTATTGTTTTTATTCTAAATTAGGATGAATTATTTCAATTTGTTGTTAATATTAAACAAATACTATTTAATTTAATCTGTCGCATGAAAATTTAAACGGATTTCTATGATATTAAATTTGAATAGTAGTGAGATACCAAAGGAACAAAATTTCGACCGTCGGCTGAAAAATATAACAGACATTAATACAATAAAAATATCGGTTGGTAGTAAGAGTAACGGAAAATAATCATAGCATGTTTCACATATATTTACATTCTCGCAATTTGATAATGTCTGTTTGAATGTCTCATGTAGCTCATCGACCATTTAAAATCCAACCATAATATTATTTACTCTGGTTTAAAAATGCCGATATCCCTGAAATTATAAAATGCAAAAAAGTGCAGATCCTCAGTTGCACCTGGGATCCTGGCATCCCTTCGGCATCCTGGGGCAAATGAAAAAACTAAGTCATCCGTTTACCTGGCACCACCAGGGTGGTCAATTCGTGCTAGGTTTGGTGGACTACTACGCAGCCTCCTTCGTCGTATTTATCCTCGCAAGCATGGAGGTTACGGGGGTGTTTTGGTTGTATGGCCTTGAGAACTTCTTGGATGACGTGGAGTTTATGCTGGGCAGACGTCCCACCATCTACTGGCGGATCTGCTGGACTCTTGTAACACCCCTTCTGCTCATTGCGATCTTCGTTTATACGATGGTCAACCGAAAGCCCCTCACCTATGAGGGTATAGCCTATCCTGACACCGCTTATGGTAATTCGCGAATAGGCTTGTCAGATTCTCAATTTTTCATTCGCGCTACAAATTAATAACGAGCTCGCTGAATACTTATTCAAGAAAATGTCTTTAGAAATAAATTTTTCACTTTTCTTATTTATGATAAACTTGAAATTTAATCGATAATTTAACATGCTCAGCCGTTAATTAAAGTAATATGAATAAATCTGTTTTTTTAATAAGGAATTATTCATAGGTGTTAAAACTCTGATCTTGATAAAGGTTCGACAAAGTAATATAAAAGAGCTTGACTTAATAAATATTCAATTAGTCGCGGAATCATTTAATCCAGAAAGATTAATATACCTACTCTCGCGCACGCGCACGCACGCACGCACACACACACACACACACAGACACACAACGCATTTTATACAAATTTATTTAGGAAAAAATATTTCATTTTGAAAACTTAAGTAAGAAGTAATATGTTGTACTCGGGCAGTATAATTGTGTAGTTAACATTCTTATTAATTATAAAAAAAGGAAAAAAAAAGAATTATCGTTATTGTTATTACGCATGGTTAATATAATAAAAATGTAAAAAATAAATTTGGCATAATTTCTCTTAAATGTCAAATAAAAAATGTCAGCTTATATTTCTTGAATAATGCTATTGTAGTGTATATGTGGAAGAATTGTTAGATATAACTTGATTTATTCACTTGATATTGGTACAAAATTCATATTGTTTATTGATTAGATATTTCTAGCAAATACTAAGATAACTAACGTTAAAAATTATGGTAAAATAATGCTCAAATTAATTCAAATTTAATAATTAAAATACATTTTTTAAATTAGATTGTCTAATCAAATAAATTTAATTAAAATACATTGAATTAAAATAATTTAATAGAATGTAAATATTTGAGTAACACTTTCAAAAGTCATCGGAAGAAAATATTATGTCTGAATACAGATGAAAAAGTTTTAAAGATAACATTTTTTCTATTAATTGTTAATTAATTATTTATATTTCATTTCGTTGAAGATTTCATATGTACTTGCTCCACCTTATTTGAGTTCTAATTTGTATTTAGAGACATGAGACATAAAATAATCTTTTTTATTACCATAGTTATATAATAATTTCCTCGCAAATCTAATAATAATTTAAAGTCAATATACATTAAAATACAACTTGAAAATGATTTTAATATATCTTTCATAATTTACAGCCGTTGGGTGGACTCTTCTTGCGTTCGGTATCCTCCAAGTTCCCTTTTGGTATATTTATACGATTTTCACGAACAGGAATCTCGGCTTACCGGCGGTAATTCAAAATAATCAAGTAAAAAGTAGCCTTCGCATTCGCTCAATCAATTGTTGTGGTTCAACAGATGTTCCTGTCGCCATTAAAACCGAGCAATCAGTGGGGTCCTTTGCACCAGGCAAACCTTATAGCCTGGCGTCACTTCAAAGAAACACGTCGAGTGCAACGCGAGAAGCGCATTTCCTCGCGCTTACATCAGTTCCTCTATGTCCTCGTCGGTTATGAGTCCAAGTTATATTGAAAGTAGCCGAGTGTTTATTGCAGCTGGAAATGGAAGCGGAGGAAGGTTGAACGTATCATCCTTTCCACTGAATTACGCCTCGACGGGGAAAATTTCAACGAACTCAAGGACTTTTTCTTCTTGTTCTGTATCGTCAACAGTGCGTTGCTGGAAATTTATTCTGAAAGATATTAATTACTTCGACAGATTAGCCGATGATGATTAGGCTATGCACGAATTATTTAGAATAATAACCCTCTTCATCTTAACAGTATACAAAATATAAATTTTGTAAAAATAAATAAGCCTAAAACCATTAAATAAAGCTATTTATTAAGGGGGTTGATTTAATGCAATTAGTTATACACTGATTAGATTTATTCTTTTTGTAAATAAAATATATACGAACATATACAAAGCTTTTATTATGTGTTTATTTATATTTTCTAAGCATGTTCTTTTCTATTTGTTCACAACAATCTACGCTTTGCCAGCCTTAATCTGGTCAAATTAATTTAGTCACTTTTCTTACGATGTATTATTATAAGATAATTATATAACTTTCAAAAAAAAACTATTTATAATAGAAAGAAAATTATAATACAAGCTAAAAGAAGATCTACAATTTTGAATGCTAATATATTAAATATTATAATTATCCAAATTATACGATATCATATATATAAAGACAGAGATCAGATAGATACCATATAAAGCTTCAATTTTAATTTTCATGTATTTTTATATTGTAAAAAGGGAAATCCAAAACTCATGATTATATAAGTCTTTAAACTACGTGTAACATTAGTACTTTGAATTTTTATTTTTGGCCGTCATTCATACTATATCAACTTATACAAAATAATAAAATAAAAATATTATGCTTATTTAAATTTGATGTGCTTATATCATTAAATAAATTAAATTTATTGTTAAAAATAAATTAATTCCAGTTGTTAAGAATATTTGAATCGCAGTTTGTTACATAGAATATTCATTGAATTGTAAAAAGCTCCATTTTTTATGTCTTAATTATATAAACATTATAAAAATGTATATTTAAATTTATAACAAATATATCAAAGTATTATATCTTAGCGAGAAAATGTACAAATACAAACGCTTATTCTAATTTAATTAAGTACTCCATCAATTAGATTTTAACAAAAAAGTACCTGAGTGAATTATTTACAACTTTATGTATATTCTTAAAATTAAAATAAAATATAAAAATTATTATAATAAAAAATGTTTGACATCAATATTATTCCAATATATTTACCATTTATTTTAATAAAAAATTAATTGCTTATGTAAATATATAACAAATGTAGTATTTACATTTATCGTGGAATCTCAGTCAACAATTATAATTACGATGATTAAGTTAAGTTCAGTATTTTATTCAGTTATCAAATATATATTTCATAACAACTTTTACATAATACTGTCATATTTTAATTTAATTTTTGATAAAATACATTACATTATAGTACTATCATTTTTCAAATTAAATATGAAATAGAATTGAATGTTTGTAATAGTAACAATATTTAGAAATTGCCACTTGGATCTATATTAAAATTTCGAGTAATATTATTATCCTATTTTTATTGTATCGAATAATATTTAATGTATGAATGTAAACAAATTCTGATTTTTCTGTAGATTTTGATATAAAGAAATTATTCATAAGCAGATATAAATAAATTTAAGTTTAGTAAAATTTGTTTTCGTTCAAGAATTCTTTGTAAATTAATAAATATATCTATAAACAATCTCTTTATTAGTCTTATTATTATTATTAATTTTTCAATGTACATATTATTGTAATTTTTAATTAAAATGCTGGTTCTTTGCTCATGGAAGAATTACTTGAAAATTAATTGTGGTTACACGAAATTAATTAAATTGTCACTTAAGTACAATATAAAATAAATTTTTATAAATTTATAAAGTTATTAAATTAATATTTTTATGTTTATCTAATAAAATAATATAACGATCACTAAAAAATAAAACATGGTTTATTTTTATTCAGAAAGAAAATTTATTTCTATTTTACATTTATAATAGAAATGATATTCTTTAATAATTTATATAACAAATATATTATACTGTTTTAGAATACCATACCTTTTATAATTATATAAGAATTTATATTTTTATGTACAAAAATATGTAATTATTGTAAAAATAAGACAATCTTTAAACAAGATTCCTCCCTACATTGTACTAACGGCATGTCTTTCTTTACTCTCCTAGATTTTCTTCTTCTGATTTGTCGGGATCCATTGTATATGAAATGAATGGTTCCTACAAAAAATTTATACTTAATGGTGATAATTATTTTTATTGTTATTAAACAATTTAAAAATATACTTTAAACGTGGAACATTGATTTTTATTAGCCTCTTGCCACTTTGACCGTTCTTCGAGCAATTCAAAGTCAAATTCTTTTCGTCTTTTCTCTCGTTCTTCACAACTCTATAATATGTTAATTAATTTTTACTTTATATATACTGAAATTTGTATTTTCAGTCTAATATTAATATTGATAAAAGATATTAATTATATAATCATAATTATAATTAATCAAAATTATAATTAAAGAAATTTATAACTAAAAAATCTTGCCAATATTTTTAATATAATTCTATTTGTAAATCAAAGTTTTAATAATAATGCGTTTGCCTTTGATTAATATTTAACACGTGCGTTTTAATATACAAAATTTCGGGAAAAATATAATTTATAAAATATAAAATATAAAAGTATAAATTAACCTAATCTATTCGACAGAAAAATGTATTTCCAAGTAATATCACGTGTTTTAACATCAGACAAATATTTATAAAAAAATTTCTAGTATTCAATCATAGTAAAATATAATAAATATCAAAACAAATACGTCTTTAAAATATTTACTTAAATTAAAATTATGTCTGGTCAAAATATTTCACTGAATTATATTTTAATATCTATATTATGTTCTTAATTTCATTTGTATAGTATTATATTACCGCTAATAAGTGAATCGGAAAAATTCACCAAAAATTAAACTTCTATTTAAAAATATATATAATATATGGCAAGATTTTAATTATATTTTCCAGATATTAAAGGATTAATATAAAATGGATTTTGTATCCTATTTATTAAAAATTAGAATAAATGATCGCACCCTATAGTGTAAAAGCCAATGTCCGAGGTATTCAATTGGATCAAAAGGCTTTTTCATCGCGATTTCATATAAGCCCGATGATAAAATATTATTAAAATGATCTTTCAAGTAATCGGCATCTAAATGTTCACTTGGGTCTGTTTTTGAGCTTGTTGAAAGACCTATAATTTATTAACATATCAATTAAATATTGTTCGTTGTAATTATATAAGAATTTAAAATAAAAAGTTTACGTACAATCACAAACATCACAATCAGTGTCTTCGTTCAATTTATTTTTGATTAGTTCAATATCATCAGATGTCAAACCTTGAGATAGTATTACACTAAACAAATTATCATAATTAAGTTTTTAACTTACGAAATTGTTTAATATTTATATGTGTAGAATATTTCATATTCATATTATATTATATATGATATATTTACAATTCTAAAATTTTAAAATCAATCTATTTGAGTTTTTGTATTTAGATTAATGAGAACTATGTTTAAAATGAAAATTTAAGGTTACTAATTTACTTGATACATGATTCTACCAATCCAAATTTGAGGATATCATTAATAACATTTTCGTTGATACATTTTTTTTGCAAATATTCACGAACAAAATGTTTTGGATCTTCATCATTGGTACTTTGTTTCCTTAAATAAATGTTCGTTTCCGATTTAAGCATTTTTTAACTCTTACGAATATGAGAATTTAGTATAAATATTATTGCAGACTGTATACTTTGAATATAGTTACTAAATAAAAAAATTGAATAAAGTATGTGATACTGTAAATTTATTAAAATAAAAGTTTAATTAAAATATTTTTTAATCTATTTAAAAATTTAAATCTATTATAAAGCATAAACTTAAAAAATTGCATCTATCTACAAATATATTTGCATAAATACATGTGTAGACATTAATATATTGGTATATGTTTTAATGTGATATTTATGAATCGATTAAAGTTCAGATGAAATTATAAAAATTACTATAGATTAAAACTAATGCACAAAAAAAAATTTTAAATTAGAATCAATATTAAATAATCATTAATGAAAAGTATATTTACATTTTAATAAAAATATATAACTAACTTATACAAAAATATGTTTGTAAACATAATTCTTTAAATGTCTCAATTTCTTAAATATCTAATATGAATATTTTTTAGTATTCCCTACTGTACAGTGTTTCAAAATTCACTGATAGTACATAACTTTTTAATAATTACTATTTCCTTCCAAATCAATATTAATTATTGTAATTAAAAATAAAATTTTATTCCATATTCTATATTAAACAAGCATTATCTATCAAACAGTTCAATTTCAGAAATAAATCAATTTCTAATAACCGTGAATTTAATTTAAAAAAAAACCTAATCACCTTAATTATTATATTGAAAAAAAGGTTACATTCAATACGTAAAATAAATAATTTAGTTAATATTTAACTAAAATTAAAAGAATTATTTATATGATTATAAACAAAGAGCATGTCTGCTTTATTTTACAAATCTCTACAATGCAGTAATATATTTCTATCTTTGATATCTGTTTTAAGACTAAATAATTCAAGCATTTTTAATCAAAAGCACAATTTCAATTTTTTATAATCATTTTTAAGAGTTTTTAAGATCGGCCTTATCTTGATTGCATTTAATACCTGGTCTCGTGAGCAGTGGAATCGTCTTCTGTTATAGAAGTCTTTATCAGTAAGTTAAATGATTTTTAACACTGCTCATTTGTAATTGTTGTGACTGATATTTTTTATTTTCTCTTAGATTTGTTGGTTGAAATGGCAGAACCTGTAAGTTTTTTCATTTAATTAATTTTAGTTTAAACTTCTTTTGATGAAAAATGAACTAAATTTTGTATTATTGAATTTAGCGAGCTGTGAAAGCTTCACACCCGTGAAATAAATTCTAAATTTTTGACTTTCAATCAAATAATTTACTAATAGATTAAAATTTTAAATAAAATTTCTGACTTTTATTAATTAATTAATTTTGTTAATTAAAAAAGTAATTTTTCGAATAAATTATTTAATTAACTTTCATGGTGCAAATTATCATTAACTAGTTAAGTAATTGTAAAACGTAACTATTATTCTGATTATTTAATACTACTAAAAATGTAAAGAAGAAAGTAAAGAAGAAAGTTATTAATCATCTAATATTATTATGATTAGAAATTATGAAATTTCTTGATAATTTTTACAGAATAAATTTTTATTTAGGATTAAAATTAAATAAATATTTTTCTAGTTAAATATATATGAAAATTTATAACATTTTTATTTACACTGAAAGTAAAATTATGTCATATTTATTGTAAATCAGTTGATATAAATTTCAATTAGCCGAATGTTTTAAAAATATCTCTTAATTCATCATTTTATTATATGCTCATACAAAATTTATAAATTAATTATTATAAAGATTAATACATTTTATGAAAAATCTTAAACATATCAATAATCATGATAATAAAATTACATGACAACATGGAAGCAAGAATTCTATTTCATAAAAAAACGTAGTAACTGTTATTATACTTCAAATTATTAAAGTTCCCATAGTTATCTATTTCATTAATTAAATTATTTATTAATTTACAATATAATTCGTTATTATACTAAATACATTAAATTTTATAATAAAATATTTGTATGCTTCTTCAAATGGAGAAATCATCCTAAATGTATACAATTATTGAACAAATAAAATTAACTTTCAAGATTAATTTTTTGCGAAGTATTTTACGTCATGCATTTCAATCTTATTTACTTTAAATATTGCAAATAAAAATCCAAGATGTATAATTTACATTGTAATCAAAATTTATAAAAATTCATCTCACTTATTTAGTCATTATGTTATTACAGACAGCACTTTTAAAAGTTTGATTAAATTCAGTTAATTGGTAAATAACTTTTCACTAAGTACAACTCTTTCACTAAGTGGGTTATATATCTGGTAAAGCACAATCGTTTTTAAGAATACTGAGCAAACAAATTATAATTGCAAATACAATTACATTTTTTTTTGTTCTTAATAATAGATATTGTAATATGTGTAAGTTAATAACATCTGTAAACGTAATGTGATAAATTATTGTATTTTATTTGCTTTATTATTTATTCTTTTTCCTTTATTCTGTTTTCGCTTTACATTTTTTTTTTTTTTTTAATGAAAAGAAAAACTGATATTAATTTATAATATAAAAATTATTTCAATATTGAATTTCTAAATAACAATTAAATGTGTATTACTATAGTTACATATATAAAAACTTTATTCGCTGGATATGTTTAGATTTTTCTAAATAATAAATAACTTATTTCGTTATTAAAGAATTAATTAAAGTAGATGAATATGTACAAATATTTAAAAAGAATTATTATATCTATAAAATATTAATTGTTGGCATCAATTAATATTTTTAATTTTTTATAAACTTTAATGATATTTTATCAAAAATTATATATAAAATTTCATTTTTCTGACTTTATTAATTTAAGTAATTGAGATCGAATTATAGAATGCTATATTTTTTATAGAGTTTGTTTATTTTTTGTGTTAATATCTTATTCACACGTTTGTTTGATCGAAAATCTTAATAGTTATAATATATAAAAAATTCATAAAAATATATATTAATAAATTGCTTTAATAAAATGTTATAAAAGATTTAAATTAATAAAAACTTTATTGCAATCAATTTATAACACATATCTTAAAATTTAAATACTAATTAATTTCATAAAACATTAGTTCATACTTATATTAAAGTAACTAAATTACTTTTTTCTTATTAGCCTTCTTAACATGGAATATCTAACAATTTTTCATACAATAACGACGTGACTATAATAAATTATCGGTGCTTGACTCAGAGAATTAATTATGCTTGATAAAGAGATATATAGTTTATAAGATTATAATAAGCAATATTAAGATTAAGAGTTTAATATTAAAATTACTTTTAACAAAATATTTAGCAATTATTATTTATAAATATATACTGTAAATAGAATGAATATTCTAGAAATAAAATTCGTTATATGTAGTTAAAAATCTGATAATTCGAATATTCTATAACCAATAAAATTTCAATTATTTAATTTTAGCAATGAAATTCGGTTTATTAATTTTCATTCAACTAATAAACTTAGACTATTAATAAACAAAATTAAATAGTAATTTTATCAATATTTTTCTATATATGAAAGGCAATAACAAATAAAAAATTGGAATTACGTAAATCTTAAATTTTATAATAAGAATCCAATCAAATGAGTATTAAAATGAGTAATAAAATAAATCAATATCGTAAGAATTATTGGCAAACATAAAAATTGAATTTTAATATTGAAATATATTACATTAGTTTAATAATAAACATCATGTTAATTAAAAAAAAAAAAATAAACGAATCGAGTATTAAATTGTACTAAGTTAATTTAAAAAACAAATTTTTGCTTTACATGTAATTTTATATACTTGAAAATATTTATTTCTGCCAAAATGTCTACATTGCAAATTCAGTAAAAAATGTAAAACAGTTAAAACTAGAAAAAATTACTTTTTTTTATAAAACTATTAATTTGCTTTAAACAGCGATTATTATTAATTTTTTTATTACCATATGTATTTATGTAGGGATAAACAATTAAATGTCTTTTTGTACAAAAGAAAAACTTTCTTTGAATTACAAAAATATGAGTATTAGAAAAAAGGTGGTCGCCAAATAAAATAATAAGTACTTTCAGAATAATTTTAAATGTTTGCTTACTCTATAAGATAATTTATTTACTTTAAAAAATAAGTTCCAATAATTCTGAAATTCAACAGACCGAACTCTAAAAAATCTATGTTAAAATAGTGAACTAATTAGATTAGTACAGCTTATTAATTTTATTTATAACTGATATCTAGAAAGTAATTAATCACTATGTTTAACCAAAACAATTATTTTCTATAAAATTTTTATTAATTTTCTAATATAAGCATTCGACTTGATTAAATATTAATCATTGAAATTACTTTTATTACCATATAAGTTATATTTCTTCCCTAATAATAAAGTTGAGTTAGTAACTTAGATCAAACTATCATGATAAATGAAATATTAAATCTTTGAAAAATATGTCAAAAGTAATTAGTAAGAATTTAGAAGATCAACTGTTTGCCAAAGCTTTTATTCCAACAATTCTCAAGATTTATAGAAAAATCATCTCCTTGGTATTCTGTTTAATAGCAACTCTTTTCCTTACGTACCTTAGTTTAGAAAGGTTACTCCCAAAGATTTCGAACATCGGCAGCGAGTGGATTAGCAAATTGGCCAAACAGCTAGCCAAATTTATGAAATTTATGAAAGTTGACATGAAATTTATGAAAGTTGATGAAAGCCTACATAAATATACTTTATTCGAGCACAGGAGCAGGACCGCGCGCAATGGAGTAGCGATCGCGAGTTCCTCTTCTCCTGCATCGCCATGTCCGTCGGTCTGGGCAATGTCTGGCGCTTCCCCTTCACCGCCTACGAGAACGGAGGCGGCGCCTTCCTCATACCTTACATAATCGTACTCTTCCTCGTGGGGAAACCCTACTACCTCCTCGAGATGTTACTTGGACAGTTTTCCAGCAGGTCAGCACTTAAGATATGGGACATGGCGCCAGCTTTCAGAGGTTAAACCCTACTAACCTTATTTATCGTACTTTTTTGATACTTTGATTATCTTTTAATAAGAATTTCAAAAGTATGTTTGAAATGCAATGACAATATGTTATCTTTGATTAAATAAACGTTGAGGAATACTTTTGCACTCTGTCATGTGAATGTCAGGAAAGGGTCTTATATTAAGAATACAAGAATAAAATATACTATAAATATTTCCAACGGTCAAGTTATTTTTTACTATTATTCATGCTTCAATTAGAATCGTTATGATATATTTCATGAACTTTGCATATGTAGTATGGTATAATAAAAGATTTAATCGATAAATGAAGACATACATATATAACTAAACTAATATTGATTTTTATTATCATTAACGATTAGCTATTTAATTCTTAAGCTAATATTAATAAAAATAAAACCATGATTATAATTTTACCTATATCAGCGTAGCTATTATTTAATGACTGCCGATAAAGTTGTATTTTTCATGTATTATTAATAAAATGATAACATTAATGTCTTTTTATTTTACATAAACTATTAATTACGTAATAATTGATATGCCTTTTTCGAACACCAGTAAAAATTTAATTTTTATAAAAAATGGATTATTTATTTTGTAAAGATACAAATGACAATTGTCTACTCAAATCAAATGAAAAAGGTATATTAAAATCAATATTTTGTAACGAAGCTGCTCTTTCCAATTGAATCCAAAAATGTATAACAATTTTTACAGGTATTGGCTTAGCTCAAATTATTGTCCTATCAGCGCTCAGTTCATATTATTGTTCCTTGATGGCCTTGACACTATTCTATTTGATTGCCAGCTTCCAGTCAGAATTACCATGGTCCAAGTGCCGCCCGGAATGGGGTGCGAATTGTATTGACTCGTCTTTCACCAAGAATTCATCGAATCTCGTGCTCGAGGATTGGATTCTCAAGAGCTCCGCCGAGCTTTACTTTTAGTTAGTAATTTGTTATTTATTCATATTTATAGACATCTAGGCAAAGCATGCTCTGAACATAAAAGCGTTTTTATTTGTGTGAGAAGGATGGCAACTTATTTGTAACACATATTGTGGCGTGTAATAGTAATTAAACGTTTTAAATACATAATAATAGAATTTTCTGTAATTTAATAAAAAAATAATACATATAAAGTTATAAGTACATTAAAGTAATGGAAAATTTATTTTAACACTACCGATTATGGGTTTTTATAAATTCTTTTTATTCGAAAATAACGATGTAACAACACGATTTCGAATAATCGAAGTTTTATTGCCTGTTTTAAACTACCTACATCATACTTTAACAACAATAATATAAAGAAATCGATTAGATCATTAAAAACATTGAATCAGTGCACAAATTCTTAAGCAATGCTTTAAAATGTTCGTTTAATGGATATTCTAAAATTGGTTATATAAAATGTATTATCCATTCTCTTAACAATTTTTTTTTAAGGATTATTAAAACCTTTGTTTAAATTTATGCTTAATTTGACAGTCTAAATTACAATTTTTAATAATCTATTTTGGTTATAATAATGAAACAAACAATAAAAAAATAGGAAATTCTATTCTTAATATAAATTACTACTAGTACAGAAAAAATGCATAAATTAATACAGAGAAAATTAAAATGCTATCTTAATCTCAGATTAAGATCCGAAATGCTAATTTACGTACTAAGAATACTTTAGTAAAAAAAATTACGATAATACGTCACTTATATATTATTAATTTTTTATGTAATGTACATAAAACTGTATATATTACGGAATAAAATAGAATAATATTTATTTTACAATTCTACAAAATTATTGGCATATTAGTATGATTATTTGAATCATTTATATATATTATAAGAGTGAAACAAATACCAAAATGATTTTTGTCAATTGCATTGTTGCTTTGTAAACACAAATACTTTTATTATACGTATAAATTCGGTAATAACAAATCACATTTTTTAAGATAAAAAATTGAAAGAAAATTTGAAAATTTAAACAGAGGTTCTTTTTAATTCAATATTTGTAATTACGCGTGTAGGGTCTGTTTTATTCAGTTAGTACAATTTCTTTATGATAAATTATTCTTGCTTGTCATATTAAATCTATTGTTATTCGCTTGATCAATCAGCATAATCTTAATCCACATAAGATAAATTTTACGCATGGCTAAATAAATTTGGCAAAATTATATATAGTACTTATACATATAGTACAAAAGTTCTTTTTTATCTTCTTGATGTCAATGAAATAATTAGTAAAAAATTTGCAAAAATATTATTTCCGCACTATAATGTGTATTTCATTATTATATCCATTTTATCAATATAAACTACAATATTTTAATAATAAATTGATGCTATAACAAATTACTTCTGCTCGAAAAATATCAATTTAATTAAACTAAAATTACAAATAACTAAAAGCCTTACATTAATTTTTTTTTTAACAATAACATATATAAAAATGATATTTTATTTTTAATTATAACAAAAACAACAAATCTACAATATTTTAAATATTAAATTTTTATATAAAATGTTCTTGTTTCTTAACTTTATAATATGTATTATTTATTAATATTAATTATACCACTTTACAAAAGTTGTTCTTGTAAAAAAGATTATTTTTAATATAATGAAGTGACAACTTGAAATTTTTTTATCTACCTTATGTTTATTAAAAGTTTTTGTTTTTTTTCGATCAATTTTTCAGATAAAATTAGAATAACGGAAAATAAAAATTGAATGATAATAAATAAAGTAATGTAATAAAAATATTCTGATAATATTATATAAATTAAATTTTGCAAATCTATATGTAACCAAATCGCTATAAATTTTATTTCCACATTTTGTCAAAGGGATCATTACCAAGAAATAGATATATAGATAAAATTATTTTAAGCTTAATAAATAGTTTCCTTTACAATAATATATCCGACTGTTAAAATATGAATACAATACTAGTTTGTGTAACTCAATAGTTAATAAGTTTTTTAGACAACAATTAAAATTCTCAATTACTTAGTTTCTACAATCGTATGTTCGCAGCTAAATTTTATTGATTAATTTTATAATTTATATAATAGACTTCATTTACGATTGTTATACGAGTGATATATCAAATCCCAGTTCAATTCACATTTGATTAACTTATTGTATCCAACTCCGGTATTCTCAAAGATAATAATCGCATTAGAACAATGTTAGCTTATGTATTTCAGCCTTTCAATGTACATTAAACTAAAAGCAATTGACTATATATATAAAGGGAGTAATGTGCACGATAAAACATATATAATATACATTTTTAAATGAAATTACTTCTCTTTTGGATAAAATAAAAGATTAACCCTCAAGAGAATCAGCCTTACAGAAATAATAATGTCTGAAATTAATAGAATTCTTTTTTCCCTCTCTCTGAAGTAATTTATAAATTTTCGATTTTTAATTCCATTATAATGTAACTAAAATACAAATTTGCCTATAAACATTTCAAATTTAAAACGTTGTAGTTAACGCAAATAAATATATTTTATGTAAAAATCGGTGCGTTTACGTGTTGAGTTATATTTAATTTATTATTAATTTATTATATGTATTATATAGTGTTATATTATTATATCGCAGAATTATATTTATTAATGAAAGTTTGCTAATAATAATATACGAATAAAATAATCACAAATTTGTAAATAAGATTCAACGAACTTATTTAATAAAAAATAATAATACGCGAGTATTATTTATATTCATTATTTGAATGTTTAAGTTCAATATCCGACTAAATAGAAACATAATTAATTAAACACATTTACTGATCTAACTATATTCTGTATCGTGTAATCTGATGATTAATATTACAATAATAAAATTATGTTACAAAATTTTGAAATGTATATTAATCGGTTTTTTTCCTTGTTCTTAATTTTTGTTCTTATAATATTATTAGTTAATCTTTTAACAACAGTTTTTCACTATAATTATTATCTAAATTTCAACATATAAAATTTTATTAATATTTAGAATTTTAATAAATTCAATTTTTTAATAAGAAACCGTAGCTTTAAATTGATTAAAAAATATTAAATAATTATATTTATAATAATACTATGTGGACAATTTTTGAAAGAAAATAAAATATTTCATGCATATTCATACTTTTATGAATCTATGAATATTTATAATAAATTAAGAATTAAACTTATATTTCTTAATAATAAAAATATATGCTTTAGAATGTGTTTGTATTCAATAACATACGTTAATTAACGATAGTATTAGATTTTTAACTAAATTTTCGGTAGAACATTAGTTGTTTGAAACACTTTAAAAGTTACAATATAGATGAACAATTGTGAAAACGCATACATTTATAAATTAGAATAAATTAGATAAAAATATTTTATTTACAATATTTCTAGAAATCGTCTGTTTTCAAATAAAAATCCTTCTACACGAAAACCAACAAATATTTGGATACTCACAATCTTACACATGTTACAAAATATTGCCAAAGAAGAATCTATTCAACGTAAATTTCTGATTACTACAGCAAAGAGGTTCTTCACGAAAAGGCAAATATATCGGATGGCCTTGGCCCACCAGATTGGCATTTAACCATATACTTGGCCCTGAGTTGGCTCTGTGTGCTCCTGGTGGTGATCCAGGGTGTGCAGAGCTCCGGCAAAGCCTCCTACTTCCTCGCCCTATTCCCGTACGTCATTATGATAGCCTTACTGATAAGGGCCGTAACGCTAGAGGGCGCCACCACTGGCATCCTTTACTTCATTCGGCCCAACTGGTCCAAACTTTTTCATGTTGACGTCTGGTACGCCGCTGTCACCCAGTGCTTCTTCTCGCTCACTGTCTGCTTTGGAACCATCATCATGTTTTCGTCGCACAACAAATTCGATCATGACGTTTACAGGTGATCAGTTTTACTTAATATGAAAAGCACTTTTTGGTTTTCTCTGGGCTTTCATAACTTAACTAATAATGAAATGCGAGTCACGAGTGTGCATGACCAGTAAGTAAGTAAAATATTTCAAATAATACAAAAAAAAATAGAGAAAATAATTAATAATATAAGAAATGAATTATTAATAAAAAATAGACGAATAAAATTTTGTAAAACTTTAATTTAGATTACTATATAAAAAGGAAAAATGAAAGTGCTAATTAAAAATGAAAAATAATAATTATTTTTCTTTTAAAAATCTAATTAGGATATTAAAAGCATTTATTACGCGAAAGGATATTTTGCAAGAAGAAATCGTAAAAATTGATAACTATGAAAACATTCACTTTCAATTAAATTAAAAATAAATTAAAAATTTATTAGTTAAAAGTAGTACTGTTTAAGCGAATGCATACATTCTATATGTGCGCGCGCACGTACACACATGCAAAGAGGGAAACATAGGCATTCATATATACACTTAACAGTATTCCATTATTGATCAAATACTTCGCTATTTTTTAAGAAATATATTCTACTGTGAACAAAATAAAACATTGATATACATCTTTCACATTGCTAATTTTAATCACTCGAAAATCATTATCGCTATCATTAACTAGAATAATATCAATCTTCGTTAACAATAGTAAAAATAGAACTAAAATATTTTTACTTACAAAAAATAAAAATATATAAATTTCTTTACATTTTTTGGTCACAGATTATTGTCCAATTCAAAAACTAGTAATCGTAAATAATAGAAAATACTTTTTATTCAAGCTTTTATTACTCTATATGTCTTTTGACTGGTAAAGTATATAAAGTATATATTAAATATATAATACAATTAAATATATAATACAATTATATAATGCTCTATTACAAAGTTATTCATATTATTCTGAATTGTTAAAATTTTCTAATTTATTGTAACAATTATATTAATTTTTCTGTGTAGTTTAAATGAAGAATATAGTATTAAAATTAAGAAATTTTACTATTTATAGAATTTTAATATTAAAAACAATGTTAAATGGTGTATTTTGATTATTTCACCTCAAGCTCTATATATCGTTTCATAAAATAAATTGCATTAAACCTCAATCAATGAGTTACAATTGCTCATATCATAGCCATTTTCGCATTATTATTTAGTGTCCTTTCCACCGTATAAATGTAAAAAAATCTCGCAAATGGCGTGTCGCCGACAGATAATCAGAATTCATGGTAATGACAGGGATGCACAAATTGTGACGAGTTTGGACACCCTAACGAGATCTCGCGCATGAGCTGGGCACCGACGACATTAGCAACGTCGTCCGCGGCGGCTCCGGACTCGCCTTCATTTCTTACCCGGATGCCATCGCCAAATTCAGTCAACTGCCACAGTTTTTCTCCGTCATTTTCTTTGTAATGATGTTCATCCTGGGGGTGGGTAGCGAGGCCGCCCTCACTTCCAGCATAATCACCATCCTCCACGACGAATTTCCTCACTGGCGAGTTTGGCCTCTTGCCTGTGTCGTCGTCGCACTTGAGTTCCTTATCGGTCTTATCTACGTTACCCCGGTAGGACTGTCGGTCTTGACCTTGAAACCATTGATTTCCGTTCTATACTATTTCAAAAAATTTATTTTTATAAGCAACAATTCAATATAGAAACATTTGATATTTATTTATTATACAACGAATCGATGGGTAAATTATTTATATAGATTGAAAGCTACAATGATAAATCTAAAAATGATCTGCATTTATTATTCATGTAACGCATAGCTTTTATATTAATGTACTTTTGAAAAAGGCAATGAAAGTATATTCAAGACATTCAAGTTGTCAAAACAAATTTTCAATAGAACTTGCAAAGTAGGAATGTATTTCATCAATTATAGTATACATTATATAAATAAATATAAAGTATAGCATAAATTATAGTACTACAAATATTAACAAATATACATATAATAATATATCCTTTCTGTTACAATGATTTACTGCATAAAATTAATTAAATGAAAAATAATATTTATTAATTTTTTATTATTTGTTATAAAAGATATTTAAATATAAAGTTATATAACATATATAACTATAAATATAATATAAATATAACTTTTATATTTAGATATAAAATATATTTAAAATACAAATTAAATAAAACGTATATGATAAATAAATAACATAAAACAATGTAAACATTTTTTTTATGATTATATAAAACTCATACTTATATAAAATAAAAACAAACTTTTTTATACGGAATAATAAATGTTTACATAATAAAAATAATATAATCATAATATGAGAACTTAAATTTCACCAGGGTGGACAATTTATGATAACATTTATGGATTTTTATGCAACTTCATTCATTACTTTTGTCCCTGCCATCTTCGAGTTATTGGCTATTTTTTATGTTTATGGTAATAATTTTTCTATCTTTTTCATTTTAAATTTAATACATATATTATAAAAAAATATTTTATATTAATTAACAATGAATATTTTTTAATTTTTCAAAAGGTCACAAAAACTTTCTAACTGACGTCGAATTCATGTTGAAACGTAGACTTACTATGTTTTGGCTTGTTTGCTGGAAATTTGTTACTCCAATTATTATTGGGATCATTTTTTTGTATAGTGTAATTAATATTAAATTATTAAAATATAATAATGTTTACTATCCACAGTTTGTTTACAGTAAGTTTTATCTATTTTTTTTATTTTATATGTATGTAATTGTAAAATATATATATGTGTAGGTATAATACCGAGAATTCTTTGTATTTAATTGCAATTTAATGAGTTCATTAAAAGCTACATTTATATATAATTAGTTTTACATCTAAAATAAACTTACCTACTTTTTTTTTAATATAAATTTTTATATAAATATAAACCTACTTTAATTTTAATATAAATTTTTAATTCTTTTAGTTATTGGATGGATTTTATTTAGCTTTGCTCTGCTGCAAATTCCATTATGGATGATCATCGCTTTTTTTAAAAATAGAAGTTATACTTATCCTGACGTAAAATTTACATTTATTTATCTAAATAGAATAAAATATATTATATATAAAATATAATCCAAGTTAACAATATTATATTGTTTAATAGTGACTATTAAAAATAATTAACAGTTCAATTGAATGAAAATACTAATATATTTAAATTTTAATTTTCACTAATTTCATTAAAGAAAATTATCACATGTTCCAAATATACAAGCATTAATAAGATTAAAAAGCATAAGAATAATATTATTTAAAAACTCTTTACAAAAATATATTTTAATAATTTAAATATTTTTCTACTCGCAGATTTTTAAACGAGCATTCGAACCATGCAAAAATTGGGGACCGAAAAATCAAGAAATTCGGCATAAATGGACTGAATTTCGAAACCAAAAAATATAATTTTTCTTAAATACAATATTTTAAAGAACTTTTTAACATAATCTACATTATGTATATAAAAATAAATCATCGAAAGTAACTTTTTATTATGTGAACCACACGTTTTGTAAAATGTGAGAATATGTGTTTAATATATTTATAACTAACAATTTATATGTAAATCATTTTTCTAATGAAAACGATTTTATTTCGGGCACTGAAGATTGTATTATAAAATTATATTTTCAATTCTTTTATACAATCAATCATACATTAATCTTATATTTTAGAAATACATATAAATATTAGTAAACGATATATTTTCTTTATATATGTTTCAAAAATATCTATTCTAAACACTTCTTACTATTATAATTATATATTTATGCTGCTCAGTTGTATAAGTGTCTACATATTTTTCTAGTAAAAATTAATAAAATAATCTATTAAAAATTATATATTTCATTAATATGAATGAATAATAAATCAACAGTTACAATAAAAATGACATTGGTCTTTTCATTATAATTTTAAATAATTTATGTTAATTATATTAATTTTAAATTAAATATAATAATAAACCGAACCTCTATTTGTATGCATATATCTTTTTCTGTACACTGTAACTATTTTTTAAATTGCATGTTTTATTTACATTTAACCTTATTTAAATTAGTTAGATTTATTTAATTTATTATATACAATTCAATGATAAACAAAATAAAAGCAATTAAATATGTGCTGCATAAATATTAACAAAAATACTAATATATAAAAATATAATCTAATTTATATTTTACGTTATTTTGTATACCATTTTACTTATATTTTGACTTATACCGAATAATTTAAAATAATAATTTTTTTAATTTTCGAACATAATGTACTTGGAAAAAGCTGAATAGCAGTCATTTTTTTGGAGAATTTACAATATGTATTCCGAAAAAGCCAATCATTAAAAAATTTTATATTATTTAAACGATTAGAAACTATTGAGTCTAATAATTAAAATAATTTTATTTTTCAAATTTTTCATCAAAAATTCAAACACGTATTCATATAACTTTAAAACACTGTACTTCATTTAAAATATTTTTTTACGCTAATAATCAAATTTGACTTATAAATACATTAAGAATGACGGATTAACTTGCATGAGAATAAATAAGCATTTTATTTAATGAATGAGTATTTTATTTGCTTTTATTAAACCTTCAACGCGATTTCTACTATTGGCACCATTGAACGATTTTTGGGCAAAATCTTATGTATAAAATAAAGAAAAATTAACTCGTAAGATAGATGTTTAAGTACTGTAAATTTATTGCATAATTTTATATTTTTATTTGTATTTTCAATTAATATTTTAAAAATAAGAATATGCTTATACAAAGAAAAATAATGAAAACAAATTGAAAAGTATGGAACGCATGTGATAATTTAAAACACACAAATAAAACTTATCATTAATATTTAAATCTACACTACTATTACTGAATATTAATTAATACACACTAATATTTAGAAATTACCAATATAAAGTAATTTAATTTTGTAAGTTTCGAGAATGTAAAAAATGTTGTTTGTAAGATATATTATTAATACAGAATTTTTATAAACAAAGTTAGAAAAATTTGTTTTTAATTGTTATCTACTTTGGATAATTTATTAATCTCTTATTTACTTCGAAATATCTACAAGTCACAACGATAATTCTTTGAGATACATTTGAGGAAGAAAAAACATTTGTGATGTAAACTTAAATACATAAAACTGTCGACATATACCCAAATTATTAATAATTAAATATTGTTATTTTCTGATCATAAAGATGTTTAAATAATCTTACAGAAACGGTATTTGAGTTCTTATAAATAATCAGATTTATAAACTAATCATTATCTATTATAATAATTTTTATTAGATGGTACTTGCAAAAAACATTAATCGTAATAACGATTTAATATAAATTGATATTCAATCAAATGTTCAATATTTTATTTACTTATATATTTGAACTAACATTTTTTTTATATTATAATAACATTACATTTATGAATTTATAAATGTGTGCATTGAATAAACAATAATGTTTGTAATAATACTTAATTTACATTTAAAGATCTAAATTTTGATTTAAATTCTATCGTTGAAGATAGTTAATTTAAATTTTGCATTGATTTTGAAAGAATAGCTATTAGAAATGTATAAATTATATAAAATTATAGTTTCTATTATAAATTTTCTGACTAACTTCAATTATTGACGACATTATTGACTAATGATTAAACCTTTTGTATATAGGTCAAAAAAAATTTTTAAACAAGCATTGTAATCTCGTCTTTTTATCTCGTAACTTTTTATCCAAATTTTTTATTGGAATAATGAATAATGAAAACAATATTAATATTCAAACATAAAAACATTATTTAATTTTTTGAAATTAATAAAAATAAAATTTTTAAACATTATGTGTATATTATAACAATTTTCAGTTAGTTAATTAATTATAAAATTTGTCGAATTTTCGATTAATTTCGCGCAATACCATGTGTAATACAATGTCTGCAGGCAATTAAAAAATCACTAATGAATTAGTGCTTCACTTCAAATCATGTATGAATCTATGGAAGAAACTTTCAAGGGGAATAGGAGACACGTACAGAAAATTAGTTATTAGTCGTTTCATTTCGAGAAGCCGTTTGACACTAGTAAAATACAATAATTTTGTAATTTCGCATGCTCGGTGATTTTCAAATGTTAACTAGAAGCCTGGTGTATCTGCGTTTTGCCTTTTTTCCCCTCCAAACCCTGATCACTAGGTAAAATATGAAACATCTTTCTTTTGCCTTTCATTTTAAACATAACCTTAATTGAGTTTGACTTTTTACCGTCCATTTTTTAGTTTATAGAATATATATATTTAATATATATGTAATTTGCTGTGAGTTATCTATTTATTTATACATTTTTATAATTTAATATTGTATATTTTCATTTTATACATTTCAATTTTTATTTTGTAATTACATTTTCACTTGTACGGAAATTTCTTGCCAAAACGTGCTTACGAAACGAAAAACGTTCTACCACTTAAAAATTAAATAAAAATATTAATTCGAGCTTTTATATTGGAAATGCTTAATATTTTACAAATTAATCAAAATGACAGTGCACTATCAAATGTATTACATTTGCTTTCGCTTTCTTATGTAAGATAATTTAAAGAATAAGTAACTACAGATTATTAACTAGTAATTGATGATCTAACTCAATCAATAATATAACTTTTGACTATAATTACCTCTAAATTAAATTAAATTATAGTTTTTATTTTATACGTGTTTTCATCTTCACATAATTCAAATTATACCGGCTTAAAACTCATTAATATCTGTAAATCGAAAAACAAAATTATTCTAATTAATTCATTATGTATTTAATAAACATTTTCTTCTACATAAAGCAATTTAATCTATAAAAATAATAAATTAATTTATTTAATTCATTCATTATTAACAAAAATTAGAAAGAGTGTAAATATTTTTAAAACTAATGGATTGATTTAACAAAAAACATTCTATATAACCTCACTTTGGACCATGCATATTTTGTATACAATAGTCTGATTTAATATTTTTCCTTCGTTCTCCCTTCTCTCTCTCTCTCTCTCTCTCTCTCTTTCTCTTTCTCTTTCTCTTTCTCTCACTATATATATTTTTATCTCTATCTCTTTCTTTATCATTATCTTTATTTATTTTCATCCTCCTTTACACTTCTAATTTTCCGCGGGTACAATGAAGAACGAATGCATTCTTAATAACGCTCATATGATTGGGTGATCCAATTTTATTATGTACGCGTATTTACCTTGATTATTCATTGCTTCCTGGACAGTTGACGAATGCAGGCATAACAAGTATTGTATTTCTACGAAATATTACGGTATTTAATTATAATAGTGTCATTTTAATCTTTGGAAACTAAGCATAATTGAATTCGGTCTAGAAATGTTTGTTTATCTTAGAGTAATGAAACGTGATATTTTGATATTACAAGGTGTTAACTTTTCATGAATTTGGTTTTTTTTTTTTTTTTACTATTAGACAGAAATTTTATTCTACTCTAGAAAGCAGGATGTCTTCACTACTGGAAAAAAAAGAGACTTCAGATTCAGGGGATATCACTGTGTAAGAGTTTAAATACTTTGCTTCTTTATGATACTCAATGCCAATGATACAATCCAAAACATAGATTTTATATCACAAAATTATTTAGTAAATTAATCTAGTAATTAAATAGAATTATGATCTTTATATTGAATAAAGGAATATCTTTTTTTCTATTACTCGATTAAGTTATATACCATTTTAAACAGTATAATGTATAAGAATATTAAATATTACAAATAATTTTTAACCAGTTTTTTACCAATATTAAAAAGTTATTAAAATTAATTAGATTATGATTTATTAGATAAACATATTTACAATATACTAAAACAATTTTTTATTTTGTAAATCTAAACAACATACAAAATAAAATCGTTAAGCTTATAGTTAAACTATTTATTTAAGCTATAGCCCAAAATATAATCAAATTGAAGTTTCTAAATAATAAAATATTAGTTTTAATTTTTCATCTTAAAGTAAAATATTTAAATAAATAATACATATAATTTTGCATAAAATTTTATAAAAAAATAGAATTTTTACGTGAAATATGTTTATTTAATTTTATTTAATACTTGAATGATATTTCTCAATTATTTCTAGCTCTAAAAAAAAAGATTTAATGGACCAACCAAACAAACATCAATATGTAGAGCCAATTCGTTACGATAATATTATTAAATCACCTAATGATTTCAAAAGAGAATACAGAGGTTTGATTCTACATAATAAATTGAAGGTATTGCTCGCAAGTGATCCAACAACTCACAAAAGCGCTGCTTCTTTAGATGTTAATGTTGGTAAGTTTCAAATAACATACCTAATACAACAAACTATTTTAAACAATATAATATTATACTAAATATATCCTTTAATTAAGTTAGTAGTTTAGGACAAAAGTTTAGCCTTAACACTAATAGTCTGTAAATAATTGCAAAAACTAAAATATCTCATTTTAACAAGATATATTACTTATAATTCTATTTTCTATAAAATTTTATTCACAATAGAATGTACAATTAAAAATAATTCAAATCTTTTTATCTAAAAATTTAATTAATGCTTGTAAATATTTATATTATACTAGGTTGCTTAAGTGATCCAGATGAATTACCTGGTCTTGCTCACTTTTGTGAACACATGCTATTTCTTGGTACAACTAAATATCCAGAAATAAACAATTACAATCAATTTCTTTCTCAACATGGTGGAGCTAGTAATGCAGCAACATATCTTGATCATACAAATTACTACTTCGATGTTAATCCTGATAAATTTGAAGGCGCACTCGATCGGTTTTCTCAATTTTTCATATCACCTTTGTTTACGGAATCTGTAACTGAAAAAGAAATAAATGCTGTACATTCTGAACATGAAAAAAATTTGGCCAGTGACAATTGGCGATTAGATCAGTTAGACAAATCATCAGCAAAACCAAACCATGCATACGCTAAATTTGGAACAGGAAATAAAGATACATTGGAGATTATACCAAAGCAAAAGAATATTGATGTAAGAAAAGCACTGCTAGATTTTCACAATACTTGGTATTCAGCAAATATTATGTCCTTATGTGTTCTTGGCAAAGGTAAATCTAATTATTGAGATAAATTCCAAATTAAAAATTGAAAAATATTTAATGGTATAAAAAAGATTTTAGAATCCACAAACTATGTACTGAAATTATTTTACAGAAAACTTGGATGACTTAGAAAAAATGACAATTAAAATGTTTTCTGATATTGAGAATAAGGACATTGAAGCACCAACTTGGACTGAACATCCATTTGGCGATGAACATTTTCAAACAAAATGGTTTATTGTGCCAATAAAAGATGTTAGACATCTAAATATTACTTTTCCTATTCCAGACTTGCAAGAACATTTTCGATCGTCGGTAAATATAAATATTTTTCTTATACTAATAACGAATAAAAAGAAGTTTTTTTTAAAACAAAAAACACTAAGTATGAAATTTCATTTATTTTAGCCTATATATTATTGGTCGCATTTATTAGGACATGAAGGGAAAGGTTCATTGCTATCTGCATTAAAAGAAAAAGGATGGTGTAATTCCTTAGTGTCAGGAAAAAAACCATCAGCTAGAGGTTTTGACTTTTTTAGCGTCGGTGTTGATCTAACAGAAGAGGGACTTCTTCATGTTGATGATATTATTACAATGACTTTTCAGTATATCAACATGCTTAAAAAGGAAGGGCCAGTAAAATGGATTTTTGACGTATGTATTGTATACTTTTTTCAATTTTTAGTACAATTTAATTAAATATAAAATAAATATTTGTTCTAACTACAATATTTAAATGTGATTTTAATAAATTGTGATAAGTATCATTTTGTAAAATGTAAATAAATTGAATAAATATGAAATTCTAGGAATACAAAGATATAACAATGTTGAACTTCAGATTTAAAGAGAAATCTTTGTCAAGTAATTATGTGACATCTATAGTGATTGCCCTACAAAAATATCCAATCGAGGAAGTACTGAATGATCCTAGATTTGTTAGCGAATGGAAGCCAGAACTGATAAATGAGGTGTCAAAATATCTTGTACCGGAGAAAATCAGAGTACACGTGATAGCCAAAGCTTTTGATAAAGAAGCAAATAGTGTTGAACACTGGTATGAAACCAAATACAAGAAGGAGAAAATTCCAAAAGAACTAATCGATAATTGGAATAATGCTGGTCTCAATGATGCGTTTCATCTTCCTGAAAAGAACGAATTCATACCAAGCAAATTTGATATCAAGCCCAACGAAAAGGTATATTTGTTTAAGTATTATAAAGATATTATACTAATCTAGGCTTATCTAGTTAACAAGTTACCAAATAAAATATTTGAGGGACATCAAATTTTAATAATGAATATCCAATAATGATTCACATTGGAAGATATTTTATGTTACTTTATTGTAATCTATAATGAGTACTTCTATAGATATTAAAGATGAAGATATATATATATAATATTTAACGCATAAATAATAATAATATTAAGCAATGTAACGAACTATATTACAACTCTTCATTTTTGTTAAATTAATAGTGTTTATTTGCAAAAAAAAAAGTTAAAATTTGCAAGTAAAATTTTAATATTTACAGGTAGAGAAATTTCCAGTTATTACCGAAGATAGTCCATTTGTTCGCGTTTGGTTTAAACAAGATGATGAATTCTTTGTACCAAGAGCTGTAATGACTTTTGATTTTGTAAGGTAAATATATGGTTGATTTCGTATCTATGATATATATTTTATTTTGATAAATATTTAATAATTATCGTTTAATATTAGATTATAAATTTTTTAATTTTGAAAAGTCATTCGAATTTTTAATTATAGTCCTCTTGCATACATTGATCCAATTAGTAGTAACATGTCGTACATCTTTGTTCAATTATTCAAAGATTCTCTAAATGAATATGCATATAATGCTGATTTAGCGGGTCTAAAGTGGGAATTAAATAATTGTAAGCATGGTTTGAATGTAAGTAAATAATTGCTTTATTTTTATCCCATTTATTATCAAAATTTATTGAATAAAACGATTATTATATATTTAGTTAATAATAACTGGATATGATCACAAATTGGACGTTTTACTAGAAAAAATTTTAGAACGAATGGTTAATTTTACGATTGATGAGAAGAGATTTAAAATACTTAAAGAAACTGTAAGTTAAGATATGCTAAGTTAAGATAATGTTATGTTAAGAATATGTTAAGTTAAGATAACAATATTTTTTATTTTTATATATTTTATTTCACATTTTTAGTACATCAGGGGTTTGAATAATTTCGAGACTGAACAACCTTATCAGCATGCGGCTTATTATTTGACAGTACTTTTATCAGAAAATATGTGGGTTAAAAATGAGCTTCTAAATGCTTGTTCTAGTAAGTATTAAAGTAATTTAGAAATTTAATTATGTTCCATTAATAATATATTGTATATATTCGTTCGTGTATGCATGCGTGTGTACATATTTGTGCGTATACATATAATTTACACATAAATTAACGGCTATATGATATAATTTTTACATTTTTAGTGTTAACAGCAGAAAGAGTTAAACAATTTGTACCACTACTTTTAAGTAAAATGCACATTGAATGTTTGATTCACGGTAACATTACTAAAACGGAAGCTGCAAAAGTTGTTAAGATTTTAGAATCGAAATTGATTTCTTCAGTAAAAGATTTAACTCCTCTATTACCCAAGCAGTTAGTACTGAATAGAGAACTTGAATTGCCAAATGGTAAACTAAGTTTATTTTAACTAAAGTAATTTAAATAAACGTATGATTTATTTTCTTTTTTTGTTTTTTAAAAGTATTTTTCTTAATGTAAGAATATAAAAACTTTTAAAAAAACCTTTTTTTATTTTAGGCTGCCATTTCCTATACGAAGTAGAGAATAAACACCATGTAAGTTCATGTACGCAGATTTATTACCAAAGTGGAATGCAATCAACCGAAAATAATATGCTTCTTGAACTTTTTACACAAATAATATCCGAGCCTTGTTTTAATATTTTACGTAATGAGGAGCAGCTTGGCTATATCGTATTTAGTGGAATTCGTAGGAATAATGGAGTTCAGGGATTACGAGTGATCGTACAAAGCAACAAAAGTCCCGAATATGTTGAAAAGAGAATAGATCTGTTTATGGAATCAATGCTGGTAATTAGCTACATATATATAAATATATATTTTTTTTTACAGTAATTTACAATTTGTAAGGACTAATATAATAAATAATTAAATCCTAATACTACACTCGATTTTATATTATTTCAAATCGGAAATTAAATAAATATCTTAATACGTTACAGTAATTCGTTATTTTTTACTTTTTATAAATTGTTTTTATGTAAAAAGGGAAATTTTACATTTAAAAATTTACTTGTTTAGCTATTAAATAAAACTTTTAAAGAAATGTTTCAAAATTTTCTCTTACCATATACATGCTAATTATGAGAATATTTTAAAAGCCAATATATATTACAGAAATACATTACAACGATGTCTGATGAAGAATTTAATAGACATAAAGAGTCTTTAGCTACTCAACTGTTGGAAAAGCCAAAAATGATGAGTAAACAATCAGGCATTTACTGGCTTGAAATTTCCTTACAACAATACAACTTTGATCGTATGAACATCGAAGTAGCATATTTAAAGACAATTACGCGAGATCAAATAATCGATTTCTATAAGGTAAAACTTTTTACATAGCCACACATTAACTTAAAGTAAAAAGTCGAATAATCGTTGTATTATTATCAATCATTAACATAATATTTAATAATAATTTATTTAATAAAAATATCGAACATAATAAAAATATTGAACCTAATTTACAATAAATTAATTAATCCAATCACGGATTGTTTATTATAAAATTGATCTATAATTTAAAAACACACGTTACATTTCGTAGAAAAAATAATAAAACAAATAAGTTATCAAATCGCTCTTTAAAATCACCTACAGAACATCGTTGAAACAAATTCGCCACAAAGGCACAAATTGAGCATCCACGTGGTGTCAACAGCTGAAGGTAGCACAAATACCCAAGAGAAGACGTCCGAGATCGCTACGGATGTCACCGAGCCTGAGAATGAGACTATAGTCGAAGAACCAGTGCGCATTAGCGACATACTCCAATTCAAGATGAGCCATCCGCTTTACCCACTTCCCAAGCCGTTCACCAACGTCCCGAGGAAAGGGACTCAACAGCAATCAAAGCTGTGAAGGCAGCGACGGCCTGCCGACGCTACTTCCGACTCACCATCCGAAAAACGGAAGTGCTTTTGAGCTTGTGAGCTAGGCAGGCTGAATTTTTAACAAATAACAATGTGTTCACATGCTGAGGGGCATTTTATATTTTTATTTTTTGATAGTGAACCTTGTATTATTTTTGTTCCAAATACTTATGTTGGTTCGAATGCATATATATATATATATAATGATTTTGCAAAATTACGATAATTGATGAACATAATGTTTTAGTTTTACATGAGATATGTAACGATATAATTTGAAACTTAGTTCTTGGTACTGTATGTGTATGTATCATTGTCATCAGTAAGATTTAAGCCTGTTAGTATTTCCTAAATTAATTCATACTTTAATCATTGAGATATTAAGGCTAATCAAGGATAATATATATTTTGTGTTAGGATATCATTATTATTAGAATTTTATTAGATGCTAATAATAAAAAGAAATTCACTGGTTTAAACAGATTGTTTCGTGAGAAAATCACGCGTGATATGTCTTAATTATTGATCGTATATGACATAATGAAATCATAATCTAATATAATAATATACATAAATAAAAATAGTTACTTTCAATTTGATACTTTCAATGAATACTGTCTTAAATAATTGTTTTATATGTATTACAAGTATTTAGAAATTATAGATAAAATTTCAGATATAAAATTCAGTGAAGGCTTATTGTAAACTTGATCACTTATTTCCAAGCATAATAGCAAATTGAAATCGAAGTTTACAGATTAAGCACAATATATATAATCTTGTAGATATTCTAGAATATGTAGATACAAATTAGCTAAGTGATAATTTTTTGTTGTGAAAACAATTTTACACTGTAAATTCATTTATCAAAAAATTTATAGAGTCATAATAATAATTATTTTATAATTATGAATTTAAACTAACTATGCAATTACCAATTAATACAATTCCAATGATAAATTAAATTTATTATTGGAACAATAAAATCACATTTATACATTTCACAACCAGTGATTCTTATATATGAATAAATTAAAATAAAGGAAATAAAATTAAAAAATATTCATTTTAAAGTATAAACAAAGTTTATAATTTGATTTTGTAAAAATTGTTTTATTTCACAATATAAAATATGTAATCAATTATAATTCTTAAGTTTTATTTATACAAAACTTATATATAATATATGCTTCTGTATAAAAATTCGTATGTATTACTTTCAGTTATATAAAAGGTAAAGCAACATTTTTGCTTTATACAATACTATTCAATTTGATAAAACACATTAAATTCAAAATGTATATCCTGGAATATTCAAATTTATATTCAAATTTACAAATTGCAATTTTATTAACATTCAAAATTTTTATAAATGTGCAGCGATTTTTTATGAAAGTATTTATTATATTTTTAACCTTTTTATTTCTATTAATATATAATTTTGCAAAGCCACATTCTCACTATATGTGTATATATATATATATATATATATATATATATACGTATAGTTTATTCTCCGTTATAATTCCAATTAATTGTATCAAAAAATTTGTAAATTTTAAGTGTACATGTAGAAGATAAAATGGTAAAGCTGTTTAACATCTATTAATGGTAACAATTGTATATTAAAAGTAATAAATAGATTATTAATAATATGTATTTCTAATAATTAGTACTACTTGAATAAATAAAGAGTTGTACGTTGTATTTCTAATATATAACGAAATGGTATATTATAAATATATAAAAAATAGAATTTTACAATATAATAATATTATGTTATATTATTTTTGATAATAAGGAAAAGTATCTACACCTTGCATAATGATAGTTCTTGAATCGATTATTATCTTACTTCAACAGCCTATATTTAATCGGATTTAAAAATTTTAATAAGATAATCCTGAAATATAATAATTTCAGAAAGTGCAAAGATAAAAATCGATTTTTCCAATTTAATCCAATCTAATACAAGCTTACGAAACATTTTAAGCTTTTATGTGTGCAAAATATTATATTAAATTAATACATTATACAAATAATTTAAATATAATAGTTTCCATATCTAAATAAAATAGTATAATTTCCATTTTATTAACTATTTCCTTATTGCATGTTTAGATCATAGGTTTGTTTAACCCATGCCACTGTGATTGCATTTATTTACGAAAGTTTCGTAATGCTATATATTTCTTATCAAATAATATTTACGATCATAAAAGTAATCAGTGCTAGATGAACAATTAGTTGAATAACGTCGTCAAATTATTGACTTTTACAGTGAATAAATAAAATTCAAATTATATTCATATTAAATTTAACTTTGTGCTAAAAAATGAGAATTTTATTACTATTTTTCATTCTCATATGTATATCATTTAATTTCATAACAGGTAAATAATTGCTATGGCCAAATAAAGCTTATCTGAAATATAAATTAACATTTCTCATCATGTAAATTCTAATCCGTATACGTAAAAAGCACTTAAAACTAAAGTATAACGTCAAGTAATATTTTTTTAACTTTAACATTTTTAGTTAATGGATATGAATTACCCAATAAAAACAAGACAATAACAATTAATATCCATGAATTAGAAAAGGAATGTGTAAGAGAATGCAGTGGTATGTAACTTATACTTTTTAATATTAAAAAATGACGTTATCAGATATTGATGAATAATTTTTAAATATTTTACAGGAGAATTATCGAAGTGGAGAAAAAAAAATTGTGCTAAATGCGCACGACTATTCTAGTTGATAAATTTTTTAAGATTTTTTCTTTTTGAATAGAATTATAACTTTTTAATATTTTTATTTTTTTTTTAATTTACATTATATACGTTTTTAATTTGAAATGAAACAATTATTTAAACCAAAAATTTTTCAGCATTCATTCTTTCTTAATTTTACATGACCTACTTAAATTGATTTACAAACCGATTTTCTGCTATTTATAATTACGTTCGTAAAACATAATTATTATTGATTAATAATACTCTACAAATAAATAATTAATATAAAATATGATGAATAAAATAATATAAATAATTATTCATGTTTGAAAGTATCTAATAATATGTGACTATACCGATGAATTCATTTATTTAGTTTTATAATTACAGTATTAAAAATTACGAAAAAAAAGTCTTACACAAAAATAATCAGGAATATGTTAAAAGTATAAAAAATAATTGCTATAAGATATAGTCAATACAAAATAATTTCTTTTTATGTTTTAAAATGTTATGTACTACTAATTAATTTCAAAATTATTAAATGTACTTCTAATACTAATGTGATTTGTATATAGTCTTTTATATTTTATTTTCTCGGTAAAAATTAAATAATAATATTTTATAAACTATTTCAATATATTACATCTACATTTTAATTACCAACCTAAAACGTATGATTAAGATAAAATAACTTTATTATTAATTAAATACTTGGAATATGTAATTACGCTGAAACTTAAATATATTATCGATAATTAAGATAAATAAATATGTACAGATGTTTTTAAATTAACAAACAGTTATTTATAAAGTTTCCAATATATCACCGACTTATTGTCAATTAAAATAATTTATTTCAAACTACCAATGAGATGTATATAATTTAAAATATTGAGCTACTAGTGAGTAAACCTTACAGTTGCTGCCGATGCTTTTATTATTTCGAATAAAAATCTTGAAGAAATAATGTCCCAGTTTTTTATAATACACAGAATTATAATACACAGAAATATTTATACATGAAAAACAATAATTTATGACTATTGTTTGTTAATGTAAAAATATTATAATATAAGTATGTGAATAACTGCAGGATAAACAAAAATTTGATAGACGTAGAAATGTACATTGCAGTATGCATTCCATATTTAATTGCGCATCCATGAAGGGCGTCATTGTATGTGTGGCTATTGCTTTGTTATTCACATCCGGAGCGGATGATCCGCCAATCTAAATTCTGATCTCGAGCTACTTAATCTCGTTGCTAAGTATTTCTACTACTTAATAATGACAATTAACATGAGTGAATATAGTCTTAGCATCTACAAAAGTTTATAATAATTATATTGATGTACAGCAAGTGTATAATTAAAAAAAATATAAATAGAATAGAAACTTTAATGATTTTTTTATTTTATTTAAGATACGCAGAATCATTTACGTAATTAAAATTATGTTATTATTTTATTAACCTCAAAAGTTGATAATAAAACACGCAATAAAATAACAAACTTATTACATTCCTTCGTGTTAAAATTAAATACAGAAGTGATGTAAATTAAAAAATTTCAAAATTTGTTATAAAACGGATTTTTGCACGTTTTTGGTGGATTATTAAAATTTTTATTATTGCTTTACAATTTCATACGATATTTAATAGGCTTATACTTTTGATTAATAAAAATAACGATAAGTTATTATTGAATAAATATGGAGAACATGATTTTAAAATGATTTAAAAAAAAAAAATTATATAATTATGAGAAAAATCCATTTATTATATAATATTGACACAATTATCAAATCATTCACTATAAATTATGTTGCATACATACTAAGATGAAACATAATATTAGTATCAATGTACAAAACTACTATTGTATAACATATAATGTATACTTATTATAGTATTAATTACCCATTAATAATATTTCACGAAAAAAGAAAATAAAAGATATCTAATTATATTATGAGAAATATAATAAAATAATATTAAATCCAAATATAAAAAAATTGTAAAAAAAAAAATTAGATTAGTATACTAATTAAGTTTCTAATTTGTTTTATATTTTACGTGTATAATTATTAATATATTTTCAATTCTATTTTTCCTTTATTTTTTTATAAATTTTATAAATGGTATTATTTCCATATAATTATTTTTTAATTTGAACGGTACATTAATTACAGATACATAAGTAGTAACAGCAACGGTTTACTTTGTAACAGTATTGTTTTGAAAATACACATATGTCAATAATATTTTAAAAATTTAAATACATATTAGTTATGTACTTTAATAATAATACAAATATTTGATTATATAAATATTTTTAAATTAAAAGATAAAATATATTTGTATATGTATAATATAAACTGGTACGAATTTTATAAAAAGTAATACTAAATACAATGAATTAAATATTTTTTGTACTTTGATAAAATATGCATCAATGGAATTAATTTATTGTATAGTAGTTTATACTTGAATTTGATTGTTTTTATCTTAAATATAGAATAATGGATATTCACAATAGAAAAAATCATTTATTGAACATGAAATGATTATAAATAATAATAAAAATATTAAATAATCAAAAACCTATTTTTTATATATTTTAAGATTATTCAATATACTAAATCAATCATTTTATAAGTGTTATTTAGTATCTTTTGGATATCAAAATATTGCTATAAACTATATAATAAAAATGATGATTGAAATGAAATTTAAATTTGCATTAAATTATTTTACTTTTATTGTATTTTATAGTTGCACTAATTATTAAATATAAGTTTTAAGAGTTATATACATTAATTACTTGTAAATTAAATTCTGCACTCACACGTTTCTTTTACAATTATTAGAAAAATATTAAATGATTCATACAAAATAATAAGAATTTTAATTTCTATTAGTCTTAATCCAATCAAATAAAAAAATATTATAATCACAAACATAGAAGTTAAGTAACAAAAACATAGTGACTCAATAATAATTTTAAAATTTTCATGTTTACATCGTATCAAAATGAAAACAAAACTAAAAAAAAAAATTAAAAAAAGTTGGATACTAAGAAATCTCACATTCTGGAAATATCAATAAAATTTTTAGTTTTAATTCTGGCTTATTTGTTATAATATAATTTTAATTTAATATAACAAATATTGCACGAATAAAATTATATTTTAAAATCAAAAATATTTTTATTAACGAATTTTTCTTGATCTATTTATTCATATATATATATATATATATATATATATATATATGTATATACATGTTATAGCTTATTATTTAGATTAATTTTTTATCCATGTTTAATTTGAATATAATTTGATTTATGGTAAAAAGAATATACTACAATATTTATAAATGCATAACATTACAAGTTAAGAATCAATATTATTAAAATTCGTTTAATTAAAAAAAAAAGTTTTAAATTAAGTTTGAAAATTAATTAAAAATACAAATATTGTTTTAATTGATTTGCGAATAATCAAACCAATTATTACATTAAACAGAACTCTAATTAATTAATTTAAATATATATTAAAAATTAAAGACATATCTTATTATTCATTTAGAAATAAAAATGTTCAATTTAGTATTGAAATTACTTTTACATTGTAATAAAAATTCTGAAATAATAAAAAAGCAACATAAATTTTATTTTTTGAACAGTTTCAAATACTGTAATTGTGAATGAGAATGTATAAACTGTGCATTACATTAATATAATCATAAATAAATTTTATTCAATTTACGGATTATGTATGAGATATTAAGCAATTACATTTAAATAATAATTTTAAAAAGAGAATTAATCGCCAATGGAAATAAATCGAATCATATAGAAAAATATTTTTTAATAATAATTTTTAATAAGAAGATGGTACAGTAATGACATTATAATAAGGAAACTCTTCTTTAGCGTGATAAAGCAACTACTCGTCCCTTGTAATAAACAGATTTTAATCTGATAAAAAATATTGTGGAACATTTATAAGTATACAATAAGAAAAAATTAATGTATAGACAAGTTAATGTTGATAAATTGTTCTTAGTAAAAGGAAATATAAAATGTGGAATGATAAAATTAAAAATAAAACGTAATATTGCAAATTACAATGATTTATTCATATTTTAAAACAGTTTTTAAAACTTTTTAAATTACTTTTAAAATTCCATTTTATAAAAAATTAATTTTTTGTATAAATAAAATATGATGGTATATACAGTTTTCAATAATTTTCTATATAAATATAATTTGAATTTACAAATAAATTTTATCTCTATAAATTATTGATTATATATAACTAATATAAATGATACCAATTAGTGTCAATAAAAATAAAAAATCATCCTTTGTTTGATGTTTGACATATACATCTTACAACTAATAATTAATATTAAAAGCGAAAAAATAATAATTGATTCAACTTCAATTTGAAGTTTAGCTTCAAGATCATTCTTCAATCAAGTCTGGATCATATATTACAATTCGCCGTTTATTTCATTTATAATTGAATTTAATCGAGGTTGTACTGCTCCGTGCAATCTTAAAACGACAAGCAAATAAGATTTGGATCAATAATTTTATTATTTCAATGCAAACAAAATTCATAATGAATCTAAATGACTACATAATGCTATTAGAAATTCATTGCATACGAAAATGCAGTTTATTCGCTACATGATTCATAACAAAGAAGTATAATAATATTAAGTTTTAGAGTACATGTATTTGAATAGATCTCAATAAGCCTCTTTCAAAATTATAGAAATTTTTAATACTAAGAAAACTAAAGAGGTTGTTTTTTTATTGTTCGCAATTTTCTCAAAATTTCACAATCGTAACGTGACTTTTTATTTTTGAGTATATCGCAAAGAATACTTTGATCATTTCATGATTGTAAATACTCACATTTTAAATATAGCTAGTATCACATATAATTAAAACGATTATATTTAATCACTATTGAAAATTTTATATAAAACAGTTTTTAAGTCAACAATGAGATTTTCAAAATTACTACTTTTTCATAATCAAGTTAGTATTTTTATTTAAATCCAATGATTTTAGATTTATACAATTCATTTTTTTCTTAAATATAACAGATATATAAATAAAATTATTATCTATTTTACAAGATTTTTATAAAAATTTTTTAATTTATATAGTAAGCAAATCCATTCAATAAAAAGTACCTAATTTAGTTTAAATATAATTACTATACTGACAATTTTTTATGTATTTTAAAGGAAATGATTTAAGTTTAAAATTAAAGTATGAAGATCCATTTAAAAAACTATTTAGACAAAGGATATTAGATTAAATGAGGGTTTTATAAACTATCAAAGATTATTTATGCATTTACTGTTTTTTATAACTGAATGAAAATGAGAAGTCGAATTTCATTATATTTGGTATTGAAATCAGTGCTGAATCGTGATGTCATACTATAGTAGTAGGCGTAACGTCATACCTTTGTTGTCACATGACCCACAAAGCATCATTCGCTGTTGAATTTATTATGGGCTTAAACTTGAAATAGAATTATCACTTTGGACTCATTTCGATATTTTCAAAGAATTTTCGATTATATAAAAGAAATCATGTTTTTTATACTAGTTACTTATGTGACATTAAATTTAAGACAAATATGCTGCAATAAAGAATACTTCTACTTAAACTAGCTAAATTTATCAATTAAGTAATTTATAATAGGAAAAAACACTACAAATTCAGAAACGTAATAACTTTTTAATTGATTATTGATTTTATTTGAGAACCCATTAAATGAAAAAATATTTGTAATTAATGAGGATAACAACTTGACTGTTATAGAAATAAAGGAATAATCTTCTTTTAAATTTAATTACAATGATTTTAATTAATTAATATATTTATTGAATTTTAAAGCTTAATCCTCATTACTTTTACAACTTTTAATATTTTTGTAGTTGTTTGTAAGTTATCAAGTGTATAAACGTGAGCAAGCAGCTTTAAAATTGGTTACTTGACAAAAATTCCAAGGTTTAACTCTATGTATATTTACTATTTAAATGTAAAAATTTCAATAATTCTGTTCATTGTATTCGTAATATTATATGTGATGTAATATTATATTTTACATATAATATTTTATTTAATTAATTTTATACACTAATATATTTGAATGCGAACTAGATTACTAAAACTATTTATATCATTGATAAATATTAGAGATATTTTTTAATTTAACGTATTTATAAATCATTTATGTAATGCATATATTCCTATTTTTAAATTATCGATATTGGCTTGAAAATAATTGCATTCTTCGTTTATACGTATTTATTTAAAATACTAATAGTTTAATATCGACCACATTTTATATTTTCATAATTTCAAACTTAATCAAGAATGCATAGAGTTCTATTTATTTTAATCTATACAATATATGTTATAAAAATTAAAATATATCAATTTACATTCAATTAAAAGTAAATTATAATATAAAATAAAAATTATTTACATTGCATTAAAAATTAAGAAATCGTTTTTAATGTTCAAAATTTTGTAATTATGCATATATACTATGGGATTTATTCTTGCTGTTATATATTTAGGATTATGATAAAAAAATCTAGTAAATTTAAATGGTTGTGAAAGACCTTTACACATCACCTATATCAGTTACCTCGTAAACTACGTAAAATTTTCTGACTTCATCCAATAAATGGTTAACTGACAATAAAATAATAAGCTTAATCAAATAACTTAAGGAAATTATCAAAAATGTAAAAAATAATTTTTATACTTAGATTTTAAGGTCAGTGAATAGCTATTGAATTTATATATACTTTTTGGTAATATTAAAGTTGCTTTTTTAACGTCTTCTCGACGTTCAGTTAAGCATAAAGAAATAAAGATTCTTTAAATTATTATAATATCTACTCTATAAAATTTAAAAACTATTTTATATAATTTTGACTACTGTTCTTTTAGATGGATTACTTCATGAATATTAAGAAAACAGTACCTATTCAATTTCTGATGATATATATATGTTTAGAAAGTTAGGATGAAAAACATTAGAGCAAAAATAGAAACATAATTGTAAATATCGAATTTTTTCATTGTTTTATTAAGTAAATATTTAGCACTATTAAAGAATTATATGATTATATTTTTATGCTAATTTTATAACAAAATATTAATAAATTTGTTGCTTCAATTAATTTTATTAGTTTACAATTTGCTACTGATTAATTGAAATAGCTAGATGCACGATTACGAAAAAGATCATTGTTTATGTTGTACAAGTTAAAAGATAAAATTTTAAATACTATCATCAAATAAGTTAGATGAAATATTAACAATTATCTTAATAATATAAAAACTTATCTGTAAATCATAAAAAAATTCATTTGACAAAATTTTATAACTAAACCCAATAAATATTTTTAAAATGAATCGCTTATCATTATTAATAGAAAATATTATTACGCGTGACCTATATTAGTAATTATATGAAATTAATAAAATATATAATTTAAAAATGATTTTAATAATAATTTATTATATAGTAGTTACAATTGAATATATGAAAATATTTTTTAAATTATTGAACATTCATGTTTTTATATTTTTACAAATATATTTTCTTTAAATAAAAAATTTGGAAATTTATATTCAAATAATAAAAATATCGATATATAGATATTTATCTATTTATCTAAAAATATCTATATATATTTACAATCGAAAATTGGATCGTTTTTAAATACTGTTATACAGTAATTTATTTTATTTTCTTTTTTCTATTGCAACATTTTTACTGACATAAATTTAAACTTTTATATCTATTATATAACACATAAGCTATAGGTTGTTTTATAATCGAACGTAAAATAATTTAATTTATTTTAGTTTGTAAACAATAAAATCACGAAATTCTTCATTTAGAAAATGATTATAAAAACACGCTATTTCAGTTCATATTTTCAAATTATTGGAAATACATATATAAAGATTTCGAAATAGAATATTTAAGTCTAAGCATCTATAATATATAAATTATGTGCATCGATATTACGATACAAGTATACAAGTTACAATAAAAGTTAATGATAGTTAATACAGTTAATAATAATATAATTAATAAATGAATAAATGTAATCATTTCACACAAAAATTTGGATAAAAGTTAGAGAAAATGATTTAGTCGTTTGTTTTTTGTTGTAGCACAATCATTTTTCACAAATAAATTCTGTTATCAAAATATATCTTTTGGAACTGATGTAAAAACAAAATAAAACTACGTAAAATGCACCAATAGTATATTATTTTATTAGAAAATTAGTATCACTATTTTTTTCACACCAGATTTTTTCATAATTTAAATAAAGGACACACACACACACACACACACACACACACACACATATATATATTACAATATAAATAGCGTTTGTTTAAAAGTTTTCATTTGTAAGTGCTACCTTGAATTTATGTTTAATAAACTCTATTTGATTATAATAAATAAGATACTAAATATTTAATATTTAATTACACATACTGTTATCATTTCGTGCTATCATCTCACTTGCTCGTGTACACTTCCTCGTTGTTGTTTTAACTTTATGATTTGTTATATGTAATTACACTATACTTATTATATTAATGTTTATTTCATTTAAATTTAGATTCCAATTAATCAACTTTTTGATAATTCTTCTTTTTATTTTTAATTCTTATTTTTATGTTTTTTAAAATAATTTTTCTTTTAAATAATTAAAAATATATTAAATATTTTAATTGAATAATGATATGAATATTCTAAATATTACAAAATTTTATAGTACTTATTAAAATTGTGATATTTTGATTTTAATTATAATTTTAATTTGTTTGATTTAGAATACTGCCTTTTTATTAGACGCTAATTCAATTATTATAAACGTAAAGTTTGTTCATCAAATTTTCTTAAGGGTAAATTCTGCATTAAATTTTGTCTGCAACGTAATAAGAATTTCCCCTAGAAATAATGAAAATTTTAACCTCTTACTCTTAATATAATTTTTACTAAACTGCAAATATTTTGCAAAATGCAAAGAATATATGTGAACATTACATTACAAAAAAGTATGCCATTTTCAGTTTGCTAATTGAACGTATAAATCACGAAGAAGAATGCAAATTACACGATCTTAAGAATTACTAAAGTTTTTCAATGCGAAAATAAAAAAAATGATATTTCATTATATTTGGTATTGAAATCAGTGCTGAATCATGATGTCATACCATAGTAGTAGGCGTAACGTCAGTTCATTTTTGTTATACCATTTTGTCCTACAGAACGTCATTCATTTCTGAATTACGATATAATATGCACTTAAAGTTTAAATACAATTATCACTTATTCATCTTATCAATATTATATACCTTGCAGAATTATTTTTGCTTCAATTTATTTTGGAAGTTCATTTTGAGAACTAAATCATCAAATTAACATTTGGTTGCGAATACTTTATTAATTTGAATAACGGGTACTAAGCAGTTAGTATTATATATATATATATATATATACACATAAACAGCTAAAATTAAAAAAATTATATTTTATTTTATTATATTTATCTACGCATTGAATAACATGTAAAATACATGAATTGATATATCGAAATAATATTTTTTATCTCTTTAATAATAATAATAATTATAATATTAACTTATGACAAGAAAGAAATTATTACATTAAATTAAATTAAAGATTATAATATGTAAATTAATGTTATATTTTAAGATTATGTATGTAAAATAGTATTGATTATGACAGTTTTTTTAGCATAGCATTAAAAGTAAACTTAAAAGTATACAGAATTAAAAATAAATAATATGCAAATTAATATTATATTTTAAGACTATGTATGTAAAATAGTATTGATTATGAAATTTTTTTAACACAGAATTAAAAGTAAACTTTGAATGCAAGTTACAGTTCAGTAAAAATGCATTTAATTATCTTATTATGGTCTACAGTATATTATTAATACCATATTAGAGCCGTACAAATGCCATTTATTATACAACTAACAAAAGGATTTAATTTTCAATTTAATTCAATGAAACAAGCATTTAATTTTTTCCATATTTCTTATGAAGCGCACACAATGTTTTTGAATATTCGAAGGAATTATGATCAAAGACGAAAGAACAATGATCATTTGTGATTTATTAAAATTTTATTATTAATATTTATTATTAATTTATTAAAAATTTATTATTAATTTATTAAAAAAAATATTGTGGAACATTTATAAGTATACAATAAGAAAAAATTAATGTATAGACAAGTTAATGTTGATAAATTGTTCTTAGTAAAAGGAAAGATAAAATGTGGAATGATAAAATTAAAAATAAAATGTAATATTGTAAATTACAATGATTTATTCATATTTTAAAACAGTTTTTAAAACTTTTTAAATTACTTTTAAAATTCCATACCGTCTACTCATTATTTTATAAAAAATTAATTTTTTGTATAAATAAAATATGATGGTATATACAGTTTTCAATGATTTTCAGTGATTTATTATTAATATCTTTAAAAAACAAAATATTTTTTATCGTATAAAAAATTCTTATCAACTATCATTATGCCAAGTATCGGGAATCCCTATTAAATAAAATTTTAGACCGATGTTTATGTACAAGAATTAATTACTTACATCAATGTAATATTTAATTCTTGTTGAAGTTTGCAACAAATAAAGTATGCGGAAAATAATTAAATATTATAATTTCATGAATATTAAAATCTTTGTAAATATATGAACCATCTTATTTATTAGAACATAAATTAAATAAAATGCATTTAGCTGAAATGATCATTAAATAAATAGTCTTCGTAAATAATAAAATTTATGCAGCATTTTAAAACATGTATAAAGTAGTAAATTGCAAATGGCAAAATATGTTGGCTAGAGCTTCTACTTGAAACTACAAATATTGCTTTAAAGTTATTAAAGATGTCATAAAATCTAATAAAGCAATGATTTATAATAAGTCGCTAAATGAACTTAAGTGGCATGAAATCTTGAACTTCATCGGCAAATGCATCAAAACGCCACATCGTTTATTAAACCTAAGGTTATATAACACTTGGAGCAAGGCTTTTTAACTTCTTTACTCTTCAAACGGAGCCAACACCTATCGTCGTACTAAAATTCACGAGAAGAGTCCATTCAGAGTATCTTCGAGCAATCGCACCGGAAACTTCAGGTCGACAATAATATCTCATCCTTGAGTCTCGAATCGATTCCAATCCTCGGCTTCGATGTTAAGCGGCTTGTCGGCTCCCACGCAAGCACTGAGCGACCGTTGATTATAATGGAGCGCAATTATTGCCGGCGAAGATTCTCCGAAGGCACTCGGCGAGTAATAAAAGCGCCAATAGCAAAAGTCAGCCGCGGCCTCCGAAAGAGGTGCAAGCGCAATTTCTGGTGCCAACCGGTTACAAGTGGAGCCTCGACGCACTCTCAATGAGTCTCGCTCGATTATCCCCCTCCCGTCTCAGTCGCTCTCTCTCTCTCTCTCTCTCTCTCTCTCTCTCTCTCTCTCTCTTTCTCTCACTTTCTGTTATCGCGCTTTCACTCTTATCGCAAGACACTTTCCACTCAGGGACTAATTGATGGGCCAATAGCAAATTTGCGTGGGATCTGCCGGCTCTGAAATAGTCCATCCATATTGTGAAAAGCTCGCGTTCCGCGTATTCTAACATTTATGGTTTCGAATGGGTGAATACATGAACATTGACGATAAATTGCTTGGCTGGCCTGCCAATAGTTGGTAAGTGGTTCTCCTCAACATTAAAGTGCAATTGGATCTGCTAAGGAAATTTTTATTTTCGTTTTATCATTTTACTGTTTAAGCATTATTTATACGTATGCTCGCGAGTCTGTAAATGTTAATTTCAAACTGTAAAGTACATCTTGTCATAAATATTGTGCATTGAACTAGATTGTCAATTTGTTTCAAGGAGAATTAAAAATGTGTCAAATGAACTACTTATAAATCACATTTTATTAGACAAATATTTCTCAAGAACACTGATTTCGGAATTTTATTTTGAAAATTTCCATGTAATTTATTGATATATGATAATACTAAATCTGTATATAATGATAATTATTTTACCGTGTTAAGAGTAAACTCATTTATGTATCGAAAACATTACTCTAATTTTACAATGTTCAGAATTCAGTTAGTCGGAATACAGATTATAAATACAAAAGACCGCAATTTCTTAAATGAAAAGATTATGTATAACCAAATTAATTGTTATTCAGACATTATGTTAATGTGACTGTTATAGTTTATAAAAGTACAAGCTTTTCAAACAATGATTGATTACGAATTTTAATATTACAACATTTATCAATTATAAGTTTTCGAATATATAACAAATTTTCTATTATAATAATAATTGACAAATTTGAACATTTCTCTATTCTCTATATCAATAATATGAATAATATAATTAATTACAATAATAATATAAAAATGTATGTATTTACAAAACTTCTCTGAATAAGCTACAGAATTTATAATCTATCAGTACATTAATATATTTCAATAATATTGATCTATAATATCAATTACGTCTAAAAAATTACAAAGAAAAGAAATACAAATATATAATTTTCTGTTCAATATTTATGATATATATATAGTATCAATTTTTAAATTATTATTTTTTAAAAAGTTTCTTGTTTTAATATAAATATCAATCGAAATTTTCACATATAATAATATGTTTAATGAATTGAAGATTATTAAGTGATATTTTAAATGATATCTTAAACAATCAATTACTTCAATAGGTCGATAAATTAATAAAACCCAATTTTTTTATTGATTTATTTGACCGATTTATTTAAATATATTTTTATGAAAATTCAGTGCCTCTGTCATTCAAATATGAATAGATTATTTGACTTAACGTACATATTGAAGATAGTCTCATCTCAATATCTACTTAATCTGATATTGATGCCCTTTTACGTTAATTAATTATTGTTTAATTCTATTCTATGTATATATCTATTATATATATATAATAAATATTCGTATAATATTGTGTATACATATTCATAAGAATTATTTCTATATTAGATAATTAATAATCTATAAATATATTGAAGTAAAATTAAATAAAATCTTTTTAAGGCGATAATTGTCTATACTCTACTATTATCAGAATAAAATCTAAAAATATGATTTAATTGTATGAAAAAAATACGTATATAAATAGCGAAGAAATCTCGAGGCTGAATATTGAGAAGCAGTAAAAAGAGAACAGGGAAAACAAAGGCTTAAATTACGTGTAATTTATACAAAAATAATTTAATTTATTACAATCTATAAAGCAAAACCATGACAAATAACATTAAAATTATAAAATAAGAAAAAAGTTTTATTTACAATCAAATGCACATAGTTCTCAATATGTATATTTTACTAAAGACATTTTTGCTTACCTAAATCGATATAATAACAAAAATCAATAACAAAACAATCATAAATTTTTTATATTTTTCTTCTTATTTTATAAGATATTTTAATTATCTGTAAAAAGATAAGCTATTGTTTGTCTCAAAATTAAACTTCGATTTTTATTATGCTAAATATATGAGAAAATCTTCTTTGAAACTCGAATTAAGAAGAAAAATCAGTTATATTTGCATATTTATAACGACATTAATTAGATATACAATTTACTCAGAGGTGCAAGAACATCGATGTTATCCTTCACTTACCTTTTACATAAGAAAACATATATTTTCAAATAAATGTAAAAATTGTTAACCGAAAATAGCAAAAATATCGAATTAATAATTATGAAATCAAAATTTTTCATGAATATGATAAAGTAAGAAATAGTAAAATAATCTATTCAATTATTATTTTATGTATGGATTATGTAAAATTTTAAATGAGTAGATATCATTTTGTTAAATATCATTATATAATCAAAGAACAAACATCTTATAATTAAAAATAAATTATTTCCTTAGTAATTAATTTATTAATTTATTATTGTATGAAAAATACTAAATTTACTGTCATCCTCTATTCTTATAGAAAACTGCATTAAGAAAATATTCATTGTGCTTTTATAAATATCTTTACGAATTATTTTTATATAGTATTCACTAAGCATATTTTTACCTAATTACCTACCTGTTAGGTTTAGTTGTACAGATAAATATCTTCAATTAATACCTTTTCTGCATATTAATAATAATGATCTATTGAAAAATATATAACGTATTTAATTAATCAATTTTTTATAATTATAGAAATATTTTAACTGTATTTTGTTTACATGTTATTACAAAATTTAAATTACCGATAAATTGTTAATATATGTTGTTAATGGTGATATATATTATTGTACATAATGTTGTGCTTTTAATGTTGCTTCTTGTAGTTTAGTTAAATATATTTTTTCCACTTGATGGACCATTCACTAGTTATATTGAGTTCGTATGATCAATTAGTTTTAAGTAAGAATTAATGCATAAGACGTCATGACACTTGATTCTGAAGAATATCTTAAAATGAGATTTAAAATGCCGTTTCTCTATACGAATGAAACATAACTTACACATATTCTTTATAAATAAATATCTAATCACAAGTAGTATAACGTTAGGTCATAATTATAATAATCATCATCATAATCATAATCATAATCGGCTTCGTAACCAAAGCCCTTAATTCTGTGAAAAATACTGAGATTAAATGATTAAATAAATTGACCTTCCTGAACGTTTATTTCTATATACCCTAAAAATAATTTTGTCCTACAGCTGGAGCGGGAGCCTTGGAACTTGATTTTCGCCGAGTACCATACGCGTCCTTATTTGACGCTTAACGTAGATTATTTCATAAATCGCGGTCGGGGCAGGCGGAGAAGTGGAGGAGTTTCCTTATTTTAAGTATTCGGAGCATAATTTCTGGAAGTGAGGCATTTCACTCGTGGTAGTACTCGTGAACATGGTGGGAATAAGTTTGGAACGTTAATTGTCTTAAAGTTTCTTTTGTCATTTGCACGAACATTGATTTATAAATTTATGTCTCCAAGTAGAACTTCTATACATGATTTGCTTTTAATTTAGAAAGCATTGTATGATTATTGGGGCTATGAAAAATATTGTTTCTTATTGGTTTTAAGTGTACGTTTGACTGCAATGTAGCAGTGAATTTAGAAAAATGAGACATTCACGGTATTTTGAATATTTTGGTAATAAAATGAGATAATTTATTTGTATTATTTCTAAAATTTGTCTTATCAATCAATCGTCAAACATGAATATCTTATCATGCTAAATAATAATATTTTAATTGCTGATTGCTGTGTTTGTAGAGTATTTGGATAATATGCAAATTTAATAATATTCTCTATTGGGCAAATTTTAATGGGATTTTTGTTCAATTAACTGTAATATTACTTGAATATAACATTTAAATAAAAATGAAATTAAGACTCTTTTTTAGAACTGTGAATACAACTGAGATTCAATTTTAAAAATTTTATGGTGTTTAGCTATTAATACTGCGTGCTCCCTAAGACATAAAATTTCAAATAAAATTAATCTACCAATCATCTTATGATTGTATTTAATGTAATAAAATTATGTATGAATTATTATATTATAATGAAAGATATTGATACTCGTCTTAGCTAATTAAGTAAATTATTAGATTACATTTTTTCCTTTGCATATTTACAATTTTCGTTTCCTCGTAGAATTACCATTGTACTATTTCTACAAATACGAAGATGTTAATACGTTAGTTGATTGTATTAATGAAGCTGTTCCGGGAATACAATTCGCCATTAAAAAAATCGACGTAATTCTATATAATTTGCTTTTAATTTATTACATAAGGGCAATCAATTATATATGTGAAATTGACATTAAAATATCATTTATATAGAATGCAATTAATATTAGAGAAGTATACTTTATTTAATAATAGCTTAAAGAATTTTATTTACTATAAATTTAAATACACACTTTTTAAGTAACTTATATAATTACTACCCCACGTCAATTAATTAGCAAAGCAATCCAATCCAAAACAATAAATCTCCGCTGCAATAATATAAGTACAGGCTAATTAATCATAAATTGCTATAAAAACATAAGATAATCTCATTGGCATTATGTTTACGCACGGGTACTCCCTACCTCACTAAAAGAGCTGCTTATTAAATCTAATAATGATTTACGAAATTACGCTCGATCAAAGCAAATAGTATCGAGTACTAATTACAATGGCCGATCAGCACTTGCTTATCCCGATGAACTCATCGTTAAAAGCCCGACGAAGAATCGACGCAATTGACATTAGGAGGCGCGCTCTGGTGCTCGGAAAAGCGCTTTCGTTCTTGCCTCCCTCCAATTCCTCCCCCTCGGTCCCCACGCCATCTCGATCGAGGCAATGATCCCGATGCGCCGAAGACAAAAGTAGCGCCGGTTTTTCCGTAAATTTATTCGCCAGCCTCCTGCCCCACCCGTCCCGCCCCTCCCCTCCAACCCGATGGGGGGACGGCCCGGAATCGTGCATCCGCCGAGCGCCGGACGACAGAGGCAGACGCAGGTCAAACGCCACGGAGGATGTCGAGGCTCCTGCTGCTGCTACTGCTACCGTTCCTCCTCACTGTGATGCTCCTCGGGGATGTTCGAGCCGGCCACCCCTCATGGATTCACTGCACCAGCAACCTGCACTGCGCGCCTGGGTACTGCTGCAGAATGGGTAGGGTCGCTTTTCCTTTATTTCATTTTATCGGCTGATTTGTGGAATAGAGAAGCGTTGGCACACGGTGACCAGATCGTTAAGACGTCGTTAAAGTTGGCCCACGCGGTACGTGGTTTCATAGATATCAAGGCGTAGCCGCGGGTTCAAGCAGTGTCCCATTCAAATTGCTTTTATTAAAAGTTGAGCAATTATTAGTGACTGTCGATTCGTATGGGCAATAAGAATGCCGTCGCTTGTTTCATTATAGACGTGACGTTTGAAAAATACGGAATACCGACCGGCGGCAGAATAAAAGCTCGGCTTGCGTGTCACATGCGCTTTAATGCAAGGCAATAACTTATTAAATTACACGGCGGCTCCTACCTCATGTGTATTTATAAAGGTGGAACTTTTAACAATTTGTATGTAAAGTACGATACTCGATCCTGACATCTTAATTGATCCAACTTTCAAATTTGTACTTCTCTAAATGAGCTAAATTGTGACAAAGAGTGGCTAAAATGCATTTCAATGATCGTCTTGTTATCGGTCTTCAAAATACGCCGCAATAGCGCAATCGTAAAACTTTTCACCGCTGTATAATAACCCATGGACTTGTAAATGTATTCATTCGGACTTCACAATTTTTTATAAAACTATTGCACCTATAAAATAGCAGTCCTCTTATTTTCACTTGTGGATGAACACAAAACATCATTAACATTTAATATCGTCTTTAGTATACATATTCTCACTTTATTGCATATTATTCTTATTTGTCCTAGTACACTTATATTTTTAATATATTTAATTATTAATAATATTGTTCTAATTTGAAAGTCAAATTATAGATAGAATTTATTTATTGTCTATCGGTAAATTTTATTTTCATGCAAAGAATACGTTTGTAATAAAAGATATTCATTTTCTTTTTTTTTTTTTTTAATAAAGATCCATATTTGTCAATTGACACACACACATACATATTATTTAGTTTATCTACATATAAACATTATTTAAGATTTATTTAACTAAAATATGCGAATAGTTTTGTAAATGCAACTCGAATAAACGAAAAATTAGATGGATTCTTCTATAAGTAAAATATTTTCCGTTAATTTTTTTTTATTCTAATATTTATTTTTAATTTTCAATATATATAGGTTTGGAACTAACAATTTACACAAATAATACTTTAGTGAAATCATTAACACAATTAGATTATTTAATGCATTAAAAAACATTTTAAACCATTATAATTAATATTGATACAGTATTAAAAGATTTTTTTTAAGTATTCTATGTGCTTTTAAAGAAACCATAATATTTTGACATTATAAAAAGTCATAAATAGACAGAAGTATAATAAAGAAATGCTGTTATATATGTATTTATCAAAAGCTAATAAACATTCGATTAAAGGAAATCTTTTCATCTGGAAAGGCAATTCATAAAACCAGTTCCAGCATTTACAAATTAAGTAACTTTAATGTACAAAACATTTATTCACGAGCTTTTTTCATTCATTTTTTTTTTTATTCATTTTCTAAATAGTTATCTTTAACATTCAATAATATCAATGATACAATGTCCTTGTAAAAATGAAGGAGTATCTCCTACTGTAAATAGTGTCGTTATTTCATCTACTCCCCCCCCATCTTCATGCTCTGATCGGCAGCCTATCATTATCAAGATGAATATCTCGCACTTACAGTACTTATTATTTATAACTGTTGAAGCAAATCCAACAAAAGTGCATTACAATTTTCCGATCGTGTCAACAGGATTCCAGAGGTACAGCATCCCGAGTTGCGAACCTGTACTGAAGGATGGCGAGCCCTGCAAACCCGGTGAGCCCTTCATCACGAATGGAACCCGGGGCTACCCGGATGGGACCACAGTTGAGCTGGAGGATGTATACATTATGTTCTGTCCGTGTGCCATCGGCCTCTCCTGTGATCGGGAGGCCTTCGTCTGTCGGGATGCTAGTGAAATGAAGGACTTCAACCATTTAGGCGGCAAATCTGACAAGAGCGATGATTGATCCGATAAGCTCAATCTCACAAATTTATCCGATCGTATACGATAGCGTTTCATCTGCGCATGCGCGCCCTCTAGGATTTATAGCGCACACGCTCGAGAGGCGGACAGTCACGTGAGCTTTATTGCTATTGGCTCGTCTGTACTTTCAAGCACACAGGCACACTTGTATACGTGCCATTGCATACTCAATAAATACATTGAATATATACGTATGTACGATAGTGCAGAGCTAAGTATAAACAACGCTCTTTGGCAACCAGTGATTTTATTAATAAATTTATAGTTTCTTAATTCCTTCCAAAAACGGAGATATTGATATGAAAATACCGTTTTACAGTAGTGTATTTTCTACTAATTGTGCTACAATCACAGGATAAAATATGAATAAATAACACATTTGAAATGTATATTTTTATTATACATATACATTTTTTTCTCTAGTATTAAATATAAACAGTTAAGAATTGAAATTTCCAAAATTACAACCAGTTTTTTTTTACGTATTACATTATTTTATGTAAACAATGACATTGATTAAAGGTCTTCCGTTATTATCTCTAAACTTATTATTGTCTCTTAACTTAAATTATCTCTAAACTCAAGTGGGTTAAGCCATATTTTAATTTAAAGATTTAATACAATATATTTTAAATAATTAAATAATTTATCTCAATCTAACGAAAAAAGGTTTTTAATGTAATTGTCGTATTATCTCCAAAATTTATCCTTATATCTTACAATTAATTTGAGTCACTTTAATAATCTTAACGAATGTAATTCTTTAAAATTAACATTCAAGCCTTATTATGATTATCATTGCTGTCATAATTTTCATAAAGAAGTCTTAAAGAATATTGAAATAATGAAAAAATAATAATTTAATTATCTAAAGATTTATAAAGCATAATATAATATTCAACAGACGATATGTAAACTTGTATACACATAAGCATATAAAAGTATGACGAACATGTTATAGAAAAATTACATTTTATATTAAAGCATTATGTGTAAAACCTATTCATACCAAAAATAATTAAATATTAAAATTTTATTGTTAATTTAGGTAAAATATGTACATATTTTTATGCCTTAAAATTATCCATTCTTACTATATGTAATCAAATATCGCGCAAAATAGTAAAATAAAAACAATAATTTTCAAACTGGATTATAATATATGGTGAAAGACACTAAATAAAGGTTATCTCAAGTATTGAAAAAATTCTAAGAAGATAAAAGTATTTTTCAAGGCGATTTTTTATGGTAATAAAATGAGATAATTATAAGTATTAATATAAGTATAATATTCAGTGGTCTTGATGAGGACGAATACAGTAAAATAATTTTAATAACAATTTTCAATAATTTGTATGCTTTGGTCGGCTATCTACATAAAACAATATTTACGTGACTATATTTAACATGTATTATTATGTTTTTTTTTATAATAAATTAGAAAAACCTTAAATTGACATCGTTTTCTTTATTTAGATAAAATAAAATATATTTCAATAATGTATCAAACATAAAAACAATTTAAATTTTTATTCAAAATTTTCATTGCAAATATATGCGTTACTATACTTAGAATATGAGTAATTTTTTACTTTTTCCTAGTACCAGTTTTCGATATAAAATGATATATATTATAATTATATAATATAATATAAAATAATATAATTGTTACGTTATTTTCCTTCAAATTTCAGATCTTTTCATTAATTAAGATTGCAAACTATATTTATTCAATGCTATTATTATTCCATAACGTATAATATGAAAAAGAAATATGACCATTAGTAAGATATTAAGAAATGTAGATAAATAATACTATACAAAGTTTTCTACTTTCAATTCTAATATATTACTCAGATCGATACAAAAAATGTAAATGTATCATAATATAATGAAATTAAAATGTACAAATGTAGGTAAGTAAATGAGCAGTACAAGTTCTTTACTACATTATACATAATTTTACATAATTTATATAATTTAATAGTCAATAAAAAATAAAAATACTAATAATTTTAAAACAAGCAAACAACAATTTTTTAAACATTAGTTTTTTTAACACATTAGTCAAAATGTTTCTTCAATATAAGAAATTATATATATAAAGATAACTATTACAAATAATACACTACGCTAGTTTTGCTTCAAGAACTCAGCTAAGGTATGAGGAGAAAGGGTACGTCGAAATAAATTTATTAATTAATACAGTTATTAATTTTCAAATGTTTTAAAAAATGAAGTATTACATTTTTGTAAGAATTTGAAAGGACACTTAAATAAACGAAAAAGTGAAGATACGTTCATTATTTATATAAGATGATATGTGAAGTAAATTTGTTTTAATCTATCCATCACAAAAAACAAATTATTTAATTAGAATACAACTATAAATCCGATAAAATAATAAATCAATAGCAATATATAAATAAAATAATCTAAAACGTTATAATCTTTATTTATTTCACATCTTTCACTTTAATGTTTTAATAAATATAAAGTATAATAATTTAATAATAATTGTTTGTGTAATTATAATTTGTAAAAATTGTTTAATCACTTGCCAATATAACAATAAATAAGCTATCTACGAAATGCCTATAATGCGATATTATCTCCGATTCAATATTATCACCACGATGACGATTGTTTTGAGTATTAACATCATCGCTTATTTCATCATAATTCTGATGCATCTACTTCTGTATAATAACTTTTATGAATAATAAAAGAAAAACACTTTTCTTAATGTTTTCTTAATGTTATTTGAATTCATTAAACTTTCTGAAAAATACAAAGAAAAATATCGTATGTATACTTAAAGTCTCGAGACTCATAATCATGACGTGAGACGCGTAAACTAATATGTACAATTATGATGCTATAGAAGTATTTACGACGACTTACACACACTTTTATAAAGTAATGCATAAACATATATCAAAGGAACGATAAATGGTCTGGGCACATGATAATAACTGTTCGTTGAAAAATTGTTTCGTAGAGCAACTAACGTTTTACATATATTTTATTATGTCTTATAGATCTTATTTATTCACTTGATTTTATAAATAAATTAAGTTAGTTATCATAAGAATTTAATACGACTAGCAATGATTCAAATTCGAATAAATGCACCAAATGCTTTTCTTTAATAGCATCAAATGTAATGGTGTTTATAAATAAATTTTGGAATCTTATATTATTTGAGTAATCATTATTTACATTCTTTAATACTTCCTTATATATTAATAATATAACCATTTTAATTATATAGCTTTCTATATACTTATTTATTTTTCATTTTTAATTTTAATTTTTTTTTTATATATTTAATACATTTTTAATAATTTTTCATTTATCAGATAAGTAATCGATTTTTAACAAACACCAAAATGCAATTAAGAAAAAATTCTATATAAATGTTTTGTATTTAATTCTAGCATGCATGTATTGCGATAAAACAGTGCAGTTAATTATTATGATATTTCATAGTATAAAGCTTATTAAAAAAGTACTTACCATAATATGCTACAATATATTTAGAATAATACTAAGAGTAACTATACTATTAATAAATAATAATAACTTAGATATTTTCTTTTCATTATTTGAATTTTCATAGAGAATGTTAAATGTCACTATTACGTATAATCGTATTCTACCATATGTTTTTGTAATTATTTCTTTTCTTGCAAAAGTATGAAATATCCTTACATAATATTAATTGTAATTAAATCGATATTGCAAAAGTCAATAAAATTTTCATAATACAGTAAAAGCATTATGTTATCGTTAACCTGCTTTAATAAAAAATATTATTATGTAGAAGTATTACTTTCAACGACATAACTTCATCGCCTATTTAAAATAGTAAACTTCACTTGTTTACCACTGACCAATCGTCGCAACTAACATGCAAAAAGAAAGTCCAATCAGAATTTATCAATACGATAAGGGCCCTCCCACAATAAGACTTAAAATTCTACAGAGGCGGGGTCTAAATTATTTTGAACTTCATACTTTGTTTGAATGGAGACAGTTAAAGATCGTTTCCATTCCGATAAGTATTTCTTATATAACAGGAAGCCTTATTAAAAAACTTGATTTTAATTCTATTTCATAATAATTTTGCAATTAAAACAACTTATCGATTTTTCATATAATTATATAGCATAAATCAAATCATCTGTTAACTTTTTAAAAATTATTTATCATGAATAAAAAATTTTTTGAAGTTTTAGATAATTACAAAGCTAAGTATTGAATTTATTTTTTAATGTTTTTTTTAGTGTTACAAAAAGGAATAGAAATAAAACAAAAGGCATTGGAATGCCACATATTTTTCAATTTTAATATCCATTATATTCATTTTTTTTTCTTTGTATTTTGTTTTATATTTTAAATATATTTTATTTTAATTAATAACAGAATGTGAATTGTACATGATTAAATCAAAATTTGCCCACGTGTAAAGTATAAAATGATGTTATTTTAAATTTTTTATTTTAAGCTTCAAAAATATAAATTCATAAAAATCAAAATTAAATAGTGACAATTTTTAAAATAAAATATAATTAACATATATAATGTAATTTTATAAATAATATTTATCTATTTTTCACTTTACTCCGTTTGTTCAATTATAAAATCATTTTAAATTATATTTCTTGGTTAAATAAATCAATATGCCAGTAAAAATTTAATATCAGCAAATCAATATAATTAAAATTATTAAACTTGGCTAAAATAGATTTATTTTTTCAATTTCCAACTATATATGTATAAAATGAAAATCGTATAACATGAAATTATAGTATTTATTTAATTTTAATATTTAGTTCTTTATATTATTAATTGCACTTATTTTTTATGTTAATTAAAAAGAATACAAAACATAAATTTAAAATTTTTCAAAATATTTTTTTGAAAATAATTTACTTGCATACCAAATAAAAATAAATTAATTTATTTTTACTATGATACTACCCATATTTCTTTCGTATAATAAAAAAATTAGTTCAAAACTATTCAAACTTTGTTTTAAAATTTTAAAATAGTTTTGACATTCATTTATAATACTTCAAATTTTTCAAATTTCAGCTAAATTGAAAACGTTTTTTAATTTTAATAATTTTTAATTTTGATAATTGAATTTTAAAGAAAACTGATTAATTATGAAAAAGTACGTTTATTGACTAATTTTATATAACAGACCTTATTTTCTTGAAAAATAATTCTATCACTTAACTGCAGATTAATTCCAATAGAACCATTTTGTTAAAACTAGTAATTAAGTTTTATTTCTTATATGATTTTTAATTTTAATGATAAAGAAATTTAAATATTAACAAAGTTATAAAAGGCATTCAATCAATATTGGAAAAAAGTTATTTTTATAAATATAGGATTTCTTATAAATATAGAATTATAAACAAAGCACATTTTATTTTTCTTCGACAATATTAAACATATTGAAAAGTTATAATAATTTATTTTTCAATACCGATTATATTTTAAATTAAATTACAATAGCAATCCTAGAAGCATAATAATAATAATAATAATAAGCTAGAAACATACACATAAGCCTCGATAATAAGCTTTAATTGCTAAGGATTATCATACCATTCAAGATTATTCGCCTAAATTTGCACTTCACCCTCATACTGAATAATCGTCGCGCCCCGGTTGTCAGTTACTGACCAATCACCTACGATTTGAAAAATAAAACCTAATCGGAGTTTCTCAATCTGATAAGGGCCGTCCCCATATTAACTCTTGAAGCACATAGAGGCGGGGCCAAAAGCTTAACTTCGTACTTCACTTGAGTGATACTGCAAACATATAACAGTGACAATACACCAAATTGGATCTATCGTTTTCTTTTTCACTTGTATTTTTTTAAAATTGTGGAACGTTATAAGGAAATGTAAAATAATAATTATTAATTATCGGTCACTTATAATCGATTTTCTTCTACGCATGAGAAACATTTTTAATCAATAGAAAAAAATTAAATTATTGATAAATACCACATTTTTATCATTTTATACATTAATTATTACATTCTATATTAAAGAAGAGGAATTTTTAATAAAAAAACTCATTGAATTATATTAAATATTCGAGTTATTTTAATTGGCCACTGGACATGGGTTACTATTAAGATTGAAATCACTATAAGAGTCGAGCACTCCTGATAGTTTAATTCACATTGTTAACCAATGAAATTTGAATGTCAGGAACCTATAAAATGAAACCACATATACAACTTCGGGAATAGTTAGATTAAAAGATTTGATGTATAAAAAAAATATATAATAACACAATCATGGTAAATTATGCATACAGCTATTGAAATTATATCTAATGGAACTTAAAACGTATTTTGCATATAGAATAAAATAAAGTGAATCGATTAAGTTTTAATTTTAGATGTGCATTTATTAATTAATTGCTATATTGATATTATTATTATAATCTAAAGGTTGATGAGTTTAATGTTATTTTAAATTATTTTCAAAGAAGGTAATCCAAAGTCTTATTCACGAACGGTGATTTTACTAAAAAATTTAATAGGAAACAGCCATTTGAATATAAATTTGTATTGCAAAAAATACTTTTGAAGCTTCATCTTAATATTTATTTTTAGCAATGCCTAATCTTTATCAGAGTACAAATTAACGATAATAGTCCAACTAAAATAGATGTTGCAATACTACTTAGGGCACAGCTGTGGCTGCATTAAATAATAATGGGAAGAGGCCGGACATTTAATTAAGCCGACTATATGATACCACTTGATTTCTGTAACGACATGTTTAATACAACTTAACGAAGCTGTCCTGTGTATGATTTTCCAATAAAGATCAAAGCACACTTTCTTTTTATTATGGTAAAACTTATTGTAAAGTTTTACATTATAAAGTTAATAAATAAAAGGTAATAAAAGATTTATAAAATAAAATAATATATATAAACAATCTGTTGTTGATTATTTTGTTAATTATATTGTAAATTTTTAAAATAAAATGATATCCTTACTATAAAATTATAGTGAGGGAATAATTGATAATGTTTAATATAATAATTTGTAATCAGAATATATTCTCACATAGCTGTTCTTAATATATTAAAAAATATATATATAATAATATATAAATATAGCAATTATTTCTTCACTACAGTTTTATAGTAAAAGCCATAGAATGTTATTCTAAAAATTTACAATATATATAAATATTATTTGTTAACTACAATTTTATGAAAAAGGCCATAATTTTACATTATAAGATAAATTAATAATATAAATTATAAAATAAATTTATAATATAAATTAATTTAACAATTCAGATTTTCGATTAAACGAGTATATATATATATATAGATATATATTTTTATATTTTATATATATATATAAAATATTTAAAAATAATATATTAATAAAATTACTTTCATTTAACAGAAAATTAATTTGCAAAAGTATGATGGATTTCAATTTTATAGACTAAAACTATATATTTGATAAAAATAGTTTTTAACTTTATTCGGTTGATATAAATAAATTCGAAATCATGTCTAAAAAGAAATAGATAGTAAATAATTATTTAAATATTGTAGATTTTATATATAATAAAAATATTATATTTTAATTTTGATCATGATATTTTAAATTAATGTAAATAAAAGTTAGATCAATATTAGTTGTCGGTCACATGATTAAAATTAGGGTGTATATATTTAGTGATATATAAATGTAATAATTATTATTTACATTTATATTGCACATTATTTATATTACGTATTACATATAACATATAACATAAATTTTTTTTTCAAATGTTATATTTATCTAACTAAATATAGCGATGTGTATAGTACGTACGCAAACTTCAAGAAATTTTTCATTGAATTATTATCAAATATAAAAGTAGGTAAGCCAAATAGATATTTATGAATAACTTCTTTTTTTACTTTACTATCCAAGGTAACTAGATAATGTAAGTTAATAAACTTATTAATCATTTTCCAAAAAAATAATAGCAGATACTAGATGCAATCAAGTCACAGATTTGAACTCTTTATTATTATCAAAATTAGATTTAAATTTAATTTTACAATCAATAAATACTGACAACTATAATATTTTCATGAAAAAAAATTCTGTCAAACTTGTTTACCAAAATAGAAACGAAGTTTTTTAAAAATATTACAATTATCAATGGTGGAAGAGACTGGTTATTGTTAGAAAGGATATCAATTTTGAATTGTACTAATATTATTCATATAATAGAATTTTACATATTGTTAGCGAATGGTAAACATCTATTTTGAAAGAATAATTGATAAATTAGTAGGATCAAGAAATATTTAAAATATAAATATATACTGTCAATTGACTAAGAAAATTAGATTGCCAATTTCATTTAATTACTTTTGTTAACAAACAATAGTATTTTTGTCTTTTCATTACATATTAACGTAATGTATAATTTGTCTCATTAAAAAATATTGTATCACATATTATAAACGGAACAAATTTTTTTAATGACATTGTATATAGTCTATAATACGAAAATATGTTTTATTTAAGACAACAGCAACAATATCCAGTATAAATAAATGATGTAAACAAAACATATAACTCCCATTACTTTCTTAATGCAGAATTCTGATATTTATTTTCGAATAATTGTTTAATTAATTAATCAATATAATTGAACAGATTGTTGGGAGAGTTTTATTTTAAAAAGATAATAAATGGAAATAATAATTTATAAATCGGGATAAATATATCTTATTTCAGTTGAACAATACATTGTATATAAAATTTGCATATGAACTAAAATGATTATATAAAATAATTAACTAAAATTGATTTAAAATTTTCATTTAGTCACCTAAATATTAATATCATTACCATTGTAATCATATTATATAAATGATGTATGAGTGATGATTTTTTGTCAACGCAATGCGTTAAATCTTCCATTAATTGTATTAATAATACGTTTATTTAACAGTTTTTCTAAATACTTCAACATGAAAATAATAAAAAAGTAATAATCAAAATAAAAAATAAATGAATTGTAAACGCGAAACTTGTCATTCCAAACGTTTAAACAAAATTTTCCTGTTGGTTGTAAAAGAACTATGTAGATTTAATAAAATTAAGTTACATATTTTTACACTTCAATCACGAAATGCATGTTATTAAAATAGTAGATTATTAATAATTGTAAGAATTTTTCTTCCTCTTTTATTGGATTTTCAACTATTTTAATTGTATTTATTTTAACTATATATTATACTATCAAAATTATTTCCAATTTGTAAAAGACCATGGAGTAAAATAATTTTCGTTTAAAACTAATAAATTTAGGTGTAAATTTGTTATATTAATATTAATATTTAATTACTTTTAAATAATCATTATATAATTAAATTCATTAATAATGAATAGTTATATCGGTACACTAGGTACTAACTATTTCATACATATATATATATATATGTATGCATATTATATTATATTATGTTTTATTATAGTACTCCTTTCAATGTGTCACACATGTTCACTAAAAGACAGCGTTTCTTTCCATAAATTTCTAGGAATATTTATGATTGAGTGGCATACGTGTAGATTTACGTTGAATGTAAGTGCTAATTTCGCAAAGAAACGGCAACAATATTTTTTATTTGTTAAAATTGTTTTAAATAAAATAATGCTGCAATAATAGCAGTATTAGAGTCTTATATTGTTCTTCGCAAATAACTAATTTTATATTTATGAGAAAAATTAATATCAATAAACTATAAAGAATATAAGCTTAGTAAGGTTAGAAAATTACGTTTTATGTTACATTTGTATTTTGGTACGGTATTTGAACAAGATAAGCATGTTTAGTGATAAGTCGTTTGAACCTGTAGGTTTTGAATCTCAAGTATCGAATGAGAAGTTAGTATTAATGTGATATTAATTATATCCACTTCTTTTTTTATTTATTTAAATAAACTTTTAAATATTTTTATATATATTTAAGATCTCAAAGAGCAGCAAATATCCAAACTGAAAATGTGGTTTATGAATCTGAAGAAGTTCAAGTTATAGAAACAAAAAATATTGAGGTAACTTTCTATTTGTTATGCAATTCAATCATTTAACGCTTTAATAATCTATAGTATAACTAAAGTATGTATTTTTAATAGACACAGACATTGAATGAAGCTGCTAAAGCTCCTCGATACAACCATGACAACTTGGCAACTTTTTTAAAGCGAGTAACACCTGGTGTAATGCAGTTTCTAGATGAACAATATGGAAGTAGTGCTTTCAATGATTATAATTTAGATGGAACAGGAGAACCTTGTACTAATATTCATTTAGTAAATAGGTTAAATAGTTTAAAAATGTCAGATTTCAAGGTAAATTTACATACTAATAGAAATTTAATTATATAATTACTTGGCCATTTGAATGTCTAATACTCATTAAAGACTTATTAAAGAATCAATTGCAGATTTATAGATCACATAAAAGTTTAATATATTATAAGCCATTGTATTATTTTTAAGGAAAAAATTAGTGATGTCACTTGGAGTACTGGTGGTGGCACCTTAGCAGTTGCACACAGTGCTACTTATCATGAAACCTGGTGTGATGACTTAACGAAAATTGAATTTTATAATCTTTCAAAAGATAATCAATTAATCTCTACACCATGTAAGACTCTAGAAGTTCCATCTTGTGTGACATCTTTGGTGTATCATCCTGAAGAACCTTCAATTATTGCAGCTGGCTTATTTAATGGTAAAAGAATGTAAAAAAAATGATACATAATGTTTTATAAATATAAAATGGTATTTACAAGTATCCCAGGCATGATTTACATGAGATATTGATTAAAATTAAATTATATAATTTTAAGCAATTTGTATCCAATTTAATTAGGTGATGTTCTGGTATGGAATCTTAGAGATGAATCTTCAATTACACCTTTGCAAGTTTGTGTGCATGGTGATTTGGTTTCACATGTACAGTGGCACCTTAAAATTTCTAATGATTCTTCCAATTTAGTAACATCCAGTGCAGAAGGCTATATTTTCATTCATAAACTTACAATTAATTTTACACAATCATCATTAAACAAGCAGTAATTTTATTTTGATTTAAAAAATTCATTTTATTTTAAAGGCTTATGATTTCATAAGTATTCTAAATATATGTCTGTTTATGTGTGTACCCGAATATATATATGTATATATAATATTTTTCCATTAGATATAAAATAGCCAAGGAAAAAAATCCTACTGAAATGGCTAGACCACAGAGTGCCAGTGGAAGTAGAGAACGAGCAGCAGAAGCTGGACTTCCCATTACATGCTTTGATTTTTCACCAACGGATCATTCGTTATTAGTTGTTGGTACTTTATGTGGTGGACTCTATAAATGTAGAATTGATAATGAAATACCTATTGAAGGTAGTATAATTAGTTTTTTTGGAAGTATTTGCATCCTTGCTGTCAATTTTTCAAATTTTGAATATTGCGAATATTTTTTTCAGGCGATGAAAACATTTTTGATCCAGTCATAGATGAATATGACAGACACAAAGGTAGCGTAACGTGTGTTAAAAGTGCTCCAATTAAAAATCTATTTGTCTCATGTGCATCTGATAAAGAAATACGTATTTACAACTTTGATCAGGTATGTTCAAACAAATTACAAAATTTTATTATAAAAACTTTTTTTAAAAAGAGATAAATTCTTATTTAAACAATGTTCCATGGAATTAAAGTACAAAATGCTTTAAAATTTGGATTCTTTATGTATTGATAAATCTACATATTTATCATTTTAAAAAATCTTTAAATAAAGTAATAAAATTCAATTTTAATTTATTTGCAGCCTGGAAGTTTAAAGGTCATTATTGTAGAGAATACAGTTGTACAATTAACATGGCATTTTGGTAATCAAAACATTTTTTTGGCTTATGGTGCAGGATCAGAAGTAAAATTTTTTAACGTTAATGATGGCCGTCCTTTGACAAAAATAATGCTGTACTCTGAAAGCAGAGAAAATGCCAGCTGCTTAAGTTTTAATCCCAAACGGTAATAAATATTGCTTTATTAATCGAACAATACTTTCAATGATAAATATTTTATTTCTTAACATTTTTTTGTCTTCAATTGGGAAGTGCAATTGCATTGTACTATCTTTTAAAAGTTATATTATTTTTGTTCTTATTAAAAATTATTATTAAAAAACAAAAAACTTTACATATAACTTTAAATATATATTACCGTAAAACAATTACGTTAACATAAATTATAAATTTTATTTTACTTAATGAAATTTTTTGTTTATATGTAGCTATTAAAGGAAAATTATATTATTTTCAGAGAAATGGTAGCTATTGGAGATACTCGAGGGAATTTAGAAATCTGGAAAATGCCGAGAAATTTAATTCCATAATTTAGATTAAATTAAAATAAAATTTAAAAATTGATATTTTAATAGTTAATCAATACTTTGTGTTAATTTATTATTGACTGTACTAACTAATTATAAATATTATAATTAGTTTGTTGATTATTTAAAATGACTGCTATTCTTGTTCTATTTGTATACTAATTTATACTTTTTTAAAAATACTATTAATAAAATATATAAAAGAAAGGTGACGTTAAAAATATTCTTGATTTAATCTATGAATATAATTTGTATTTGAATATAAAAATGAATAATTCAAATAAAACGATGTATATAAAAAATGTAGAAAAAAATTTTTTTTTTAATTAATCAAAATAAAATTATTAAAATATTGCATTAAATCTTCCAAATTTTGAAATATATAATCGATTGACTTATAAATATAGCGAAATAAATTAATGAATTTTTATCTATAAAATATTACAAATAATTATTCTCAATATCTGATTGTTTTATTAAAATCAACATTACCTTATACAAATCATGTTTATGACAACAAAATTTAAATAATTTAGTTGATAAATATAATCTAAAAGTTTTAATAAAAATAAATTTAAATATATCTCGTAAAGCCAAAATTAGCATGTACTAAATAAAAATTAATTATATATATGTCATTATTATTTTGATTTTTGCTTAAAAACCGACTCCGTCAAAGTATAATTATTGCGAAATATGCAAAAGCTTCAATTTTAATATATGAGATGTCGGCGACTTGATTTAATTAATCTGATTAAATTTTAAAAAGCGTACCTCTTTTGGCCACTGATAGTCGGTAACATTTAACATATTTTCGGACAGGAATAAGTGTATATACAAATCATTTATTTTTAAGATAGTGTTTAAATTCTCAGTACCATTACGTTATTTTTCTTGATTTTTAAAATAGTGATTATATAGTTGATGTCATTTTTTCGTTTTATTATAATTTTTATCTGAGATTCGTGTTTAAATGTCCAATTAGAAATATTTTCGAACACGATGTGGCCCATATGAATGTTTATGCATGTATGCTATTTTTTGGAAATTATTTTCTTCATGTCAATTTAAGAAAGTATTACATGACATACAACGATATAAGTAATATGCTTCTTATAAATTATTACCTTTTAAAAAACTATGTATAGTGTATATCGATGTAATTTTACGAATTTACATATCATTGTTGAATTTATGTATATTACACAATAGTTCAACATTTTTTGTTAATCTTTTATCTGATATGATTCTACTGAAAATAAAAATAATTTTATTTTTATTATAGAGCTCCATATCTCATTTATTTGAAGAAAAAATTATAAAAAGAGTTTAAAGTGGAATCAATATTGTAAAATCATATAACATATTAAAATTAAATTATTTCAAAAACTTCTACATTTCATTTAATTATGCAATTCATACGATTTATTTTTTCGATATCATATATAAAATAATGATTTTAAAATATTGTTCCTAATTAATTTTCCATTCAAATAACTTTAGAAATAAATAACAACAAATAAAAAATAAACTTTAAAGTTGGAATATATATTCTTGACACTACCTTTACAAATTTTATGATTATTATTATAGTTAAAGTAATTTTAAATATATTATTTTTTAAATTAATTTGCTATTTGAAATTATTAATAAATTTGCTTACAATATCCAGAAAAATGAACGTATAATTTTTTTATTCATGTATATCGCATCAATATTATTTTAATTGTTCTTTATTACTTAATAATTTATTTTACGTGCTAATGTATTATTTACAATATATTATTAATAAATACATTTTTTAATATTTTTAGGTATTATAAAATTTATGTAAATTGTCAATCATTATTATTAAAGGATTTATTAAAATATTCTTTTAAATTTATAAAATAATATATTGGTAATAAAAGTCGACAGTTTTATTATAATAAAATATTTTCTATAAATATGAAATAATAAAAGAATGAAACTGAATAAGTGCTTTAAAACATTATTTTATGTTTAAAAGATATTTAACCGATACTATAAGTCAAACAAAATAAATAAATACTTTTTAAACTTCATAATTTATATAAAATACGTAGAAAAACGTATTTGCAAAAGTTTATGATTCGTTTGGTTTGATAAATAAAAGAATATTAATATAAAATTAATTATAACATACTCAGTAATAATGGCTCGATTTTATTAAAATACATTAAAATAAATTACTGGGAAGACATTTGTTATATAAATGTTTGTTTTTTATATATAAAATTTGTTATATAAATATTCATGGGAAAATTTCAACTTTTATAAAAATAAATCACTTGATATTTTTCGTTCTCTTCAACATAATAGAAAAGTTTAAGCTCGTTTTTAGTTTCGAAAGGGTTTTCCAATCTTGCTAGTGAAAGTTACAATCTAAATCAACCTCTTACGTGAAATTGTCTCTAGACGTAAATCTGCAAACAATTTATTGTAAATTATTGTAATTTGAATTTGTAATTTTGTAAAATTATATTGAAGTGTTATTTAATTTCAAAAAATAGGGAGAAAATGAAGACAATAATAATTTTGTTGAACATGGTATTTCAGGTTCTTTGAATATCGTTAATTCCAGAAAAGCACGTGATATTGAAATCACTATTTAATTATGCATAATACGTAATTTTTAACATTGACGTTACGATAAAATAAATGGGAATAAATGGTAAATACATTATCTTTGTACAAATCTTGAACTGTATTTAGGTATTAAAACAGTTGTAAAAGTATATCGAATAAAATTTATAACATTTCGAATCACTTGATAAATTGTAGTAGATGTAATTGTAATTAATAAGCAAATTGTCAAAAAATTTATAGATATTCATTTTATATTATTAATAAATCTTTTATATTACAGTCAATGTATGGGGTTTATTAATATATGAAGGATATATGGGATTCAGATATTTAATTATTTAGAAATTTATCGGATTAGATTTTCCTTTTTACAAATTGAATTTTGAAAAGTTTTGTCAAAAATGTATAAAATAAAACTCCTAGAATAAAAATATATTTTTCATATATATGTTTTAAAAATCTATATGTGAAATTATACTATTAGCACCCATTTATTGAATATATTTTACAAAGAAAAAATTAAAATCAGAATTTGAAAAAATTTCTTTCGCTTTAAAATATAATTATAAATTATAAATGATATGTAAGTGATTCTTTGATTTACTTATTAGAAACTAATGACGTTAATTATTACTATCAAGTGGAGTATTGAAACTACTTACGTAACCTACTGTTATATTAATTTTTAATTTCTTGAATAATTAAATTAGTCAAAAGGCTCATATTTTATAGAAACAATTTTACGTAAGATTAAATTACACAAACATTAAAATTATGCATAAAAAATAAAAATTAAATTTCGTAGTATACATTTTTTTGATTGAATTGAATTTAAATCTTGATTATTAAAACAAAAAAGTTATGCAATATATAAGCATAGATTTTTTATTTGCATACCAAACGAGATTTTTATCGTTTCGTAAAACAGGACTATACGTGACACTTGAACTTATCCGAATCAGTGTAATTATTATACAAAATACGCTTATGAAACATAAAAATACAATTAAGAGTACCGAAAACTACGAATTTATGAATTAAAAAGAGAAATCTTTTGCAAGTGATACTTGAAACGCTGTCAATTTCAAATGCAAACTAGATAAACAACGTGAGTAATGGATCATGATTATTTCAGTACCGGTATACATAATTTCCATATTTTTTTAAATACAAAACAATAATTAAGAGTGTCATTCACAAACATTATTAATATATTTTTGGAGGGTTTCTACGATAACTAATTGTCTACATGAAATAATGAAAAAAACAATTATTTTGATTCAGTTAGATTGTTATTCTACTTTCTATATCTTGATTAAAAATCAATTATTAATACGATGAATAAATTATACGACATCTATGTTTAAGAATTAAGCAAAGCTAAATTTTCACACAACAGATAAAAGCATAATTTTTCCAATATTATGAAGTTACTTGTACAGTAATAATTATTAAACTCAGGTTTTTTTATTTATGATTTATATTCCAAGCATATGACAATTATTAGAATCCGAATTTACAAGATATGAAAACAATGTAAAAGTATTTTACAATTCTCATACAGTTCACAATTATTAGTACTAGTTTATTTCTTTTACGAAATATGTTCTGTTTGTAATCTCTGGCACGTTTGCTATAAATTATCCATAGTTGTAAGCAGCTGTGAACAAAAATTTATCATTAAAGCATACAATCAATAAACTTGTAGATTTGGATATAAAAAAATTAAAGAACTGAATTTATTTAAAAATGTTGTACATAATTGTTCGGAAAATATGTATAATAAAACCAACCGTCACGTCGGCGCCGAGTAACGTAAACAATCAGAGCGCGCTGTTATCGAAGTGCAGTGTAAAAACAAAGAAACGTGTAGTGTAAATACACAACGGTCATTACGAGAAAAATCTAGAAGAAAAGTAGACGTGCAAGAGAAATTGCCGCCACGAGCTGAGACGACTTCTCGGCTTTCGCGCACAGCCTGCGCTTCGCTCTCGGCCGCGCCGCCACCGCGGCGGGAAAAGGACCCGCCTATCGGCATCTAAATCAAGATAAACAACAGGCTCAGTACACCAA